>CAXAKX010001392.1:0-73241 GCA_963969525.1 Ontholestes murinus | reverse complement strand
TATCTAACAGTCCCTTCTCTAAGGGGCTTGCTGAAGCGAAGGAAGTTAGAGCGAACAGGACCTGGATCAGGAGACCTCCGTCATACTGGAAGGGTAAGGACTTTGTACGGGCGGTACAGCTCCGCACTAACAACCTTCCATCCGTGGGGATCATGTCCAACCCGGTCGAAGCCCGGCAATGTCGGGCAGGGTGCCCACGGGTGGAATCAATAAGCCACATCTTGCAGAGCTGTGAGACCACCCACCACCTGCGCATAGAGCGACACAACAATATAGTCAAAAAACTTGCTAAGCACTGCAGGGGTAAAGGGTGGACCGTTGAGGAGGAACCGCATGTGCGCCACCCCAACGGTCGGCTCTTTAAACCTGACTTAGTAATATTTCACACCGCTGACGTCGCTACAGTCGCCGATGTGCAGGTGTCGTGGGAGGGCTCACGGTCTCTGCAAGCTTCATGGGAATCAAAGCGATCGGTTTACGACAATCTAGAATTTATTACTGCCGCTGGCCATAAATGGCCAGGGGTGTTTTTCTCATTTACTCCGCTGATTCTAGGAGCAAGGGGCATCTGGCCAGCATACAATCGGGTCACAACCGATCCACTCGGTCTCACTGCGGGCTTTAGGGAAGCATGCGTGAATGCAATCCTTCAATGGGGGTCCTCAATCCACGCAGGCTTCATGAGGGCAATTTGGAGCCGGACACAACGCCGCAGGCCCCCCCACTCCACGCCTACCATCCGCCAAGCAATAGCCAGCCAACCAACCACCAGGCCAACGATTCCCTAAGGGGCAGAGGAGGTCAGGGTACCGGACAGCAGCGGTCAATCTCCTGCTGAAATGTGTCGACGAACATATATATTTGTAATTTACAGTATTGATATATATGTACAATTATCAAATAAAGACATTATACTAGCCAAATGCCTCGTCATCTAATTAGTGACGCGCATGAATGGATTAACGAGATTCCCACTGTCCCTACCCACTATCTAGCGAAACCACTGCCAAGGGAACGGGCTTGGTAAAATTAGCGGGAAAAGAAGACCCTGTTGAGTTTGACTCTAGTCTGGCAATGTAAGGAGACATGAGAGGTGTAGCATAAGTGGGAGGCGGCTCTGCCGTCGAATCTGAAATACCACTACTTTCATCGTTTCTTTACTTACTCGGTTAGGCGGAACGCGTGCGCCGTCCGCTAACCGCGGCGGTCTGCACGGTGTTCTCGAGCCAAGCGTGCCGAGTGGCGTGAAGCGTCGGTCGACCTCTCGGGGGAGGCCTTCGTCCGATCGCCGTCATATGCTCCCGCGTGATCCGATTCGAGGACACTGCCAGGCGGGGAGTTTGACTGGGGCGGTACATCTGTCAAATAATGACGCAGGTGTCCTAAGGCCAGCTCAGCGAGGACAGAAACCTCGCGTAGAGCAAAAGGGCAAAAGCTGGCTTGATCCCGATGTTCAGTATGCATAGGGACTGCGAAAGCACGGCCTATCGATCCTTTTGGCTTGAAGAGTTTTCAACAAGAGGTGTCAGAAAAATTACCACAGGGATAACTGGCTTGTGGCGGCCAAGCGTTCATAGCGACGTCGCTTTTTGATCCTTCGATGTCGGCTCTTCCTATCATTGCGAAGCAGAATTCGCCAAGCGTCGGATTGTTCACCCGCCTATAGGGAACGTGAGCTGGGTTTAGACCGTCGTGAGACAGGTTAGTTTTACCCTCCTGATGACTCGTCATTGCGATAGTAATCCTGCTCAGTACGAGAGGAACCGCAGGTTCGGACATTTGGTTCACGCACTCGCTCGATCGGGCGGTGGTGCGAAGCTACCATCCGTGGGATTATGCCTGAACGCCTCTAAGGCCGTATCCTGTCTAGTCAAAGTAGGCAACGATACCTTTAGGAGTTCCGGGAGTCGAAAGGCTCTAAACCATATGACTTTACTAGGCGTGCGGTGTTCGCACCGCGCGTCGCACTGGCCCTTAAATTGCCTGGCTGTGATGACTGGCGGACGACCGGATATTTCGGCTCGTCTTTGCCTCATCTCGAAAGGTCGACTATCGGTCCATATTTCGATGTCGGAACTCGGAATTGTTTGTAGACGACTTATGTACCTAGCAGGGTGTTGTTCCCGGTAGAGCAGTTACCACGCTGCGATCTGTTGAGACTCTGCCCTTTGCTTGGGGATTCGTCACGATGTACACACACACGATGATGTATTTCTTGGTCGCGCACGACGATGATACATATCGTTTTATTCGTTCGAGCCGCCGTCGTTTTCTCATCACACACACATCGTGTGCTGTTGTGTTGTCGTTGTTGATGTGTTGTTTGCACGTATGTCTGCATGTGACACGAGCATAGGCTTGCTTCGTGTCCAGTTATCAGACTTATTTGGGCACGCACACACACACACACGCCACGCAGCACACAACCGTGTGTGATAAACGAGCGCCCGAACATACACGGATAAATACATGTTGTACATCAATGTGCGCACTAACGTACGTGTACGTACGTACGTCGTGATCGTACACCTCGAAAATATGCATTCATTTATTATTTTTTGAAGAAATTAAAATTGATCAATTTTTTGATGATGATGATGGTGATGATGTGCGTGTGTATAGAGCAGAGACGCCGAAAATCGTCGGGTCGGTCTCTTCGCGCACATCAGTTCACATAATATATTTTCATCATCGAGAGAGACACACACACACAAAAATAAAAAAAAACCACCACACACAGACTATCTCGTTCGATCTTATCATCGCATGTTGTTGTGAAAGAAGAACGAGTGTTGTGAGTGTTGTGTGTGGAGAAAAAGAGGCGACTAAACCCATTACTACTTCTTACATTAGTTTAGTTGTAGTTAATGAACGGGGCAGGTACACCTATTTTTATTAACAACACAAAAATGTATTTTAACAACGAACGAGAGGAGAAGTACATTGTACACATTATTTTTTTTTAACAAAAATAATGTGGGTGTTCTTAAAATTATTATTACGAACGAAAATGTTAATAAATTAATAAAATATTTATTTCATCCATCATACCAGTTTTATTCAGTCACAGCAGTTAAACATAAAATAACAATAATATAAATAATAAATAAAAATATTAATTGATGATATGATATAATAATAATGCTGCTCGTAAAAATTACAATGGATAAACGATATTTTTTTAAAAATGGTCGATGGGCGTTATTCTGTACACGAATGGACATCAGATCTGCGGCCGTTATTCAGTACACGAATAGGCATCACATCTGCGGCCGTTATTCGGTACACGAATAGGGATCACATTTGCGGCCGCTATTCGGTACGTAAAGTGAATTAATTAATGACCGCTTTTCTGTACCCATATCCGTAACGAATGTATGTTAAATGAGGCGTGAGTGGTGGTGAAATTTCGCAATTTTCACACTTACCACCAATGTTTCCTTTCGTTTCGAATGAGCGAATGGACGAATTTTATATTATTATATAGTAAAAGAACTTTCGACAGTCATTCGGTACCGGTGTGCGATTGACCTATATGTGGCGGCCGGTGGGTCGATGTGCACGATGCTAAAAGCGAAATTTCGATCGACACGAAATAATTTCGAAATTTTTACCACGGTTCGCATTTATTTCCGCTCGTCGATGTGTCCTTTCGTATCGCGTAAGCAAATTAACGAATATTATATTTTAATATAATAAAAATAATTTCTGCCGTTATTCGGTACCTATGTACGAAAAACCTATATGTGGCGGTCGGTCGGTCGGTGTGCACGAAGCTAAAACCGAAATTTCGACAAGAAATAATTTCGAAATAATTTCGAAACTTTTACCACGGTTCGCAATTTATTTCCGCTCGTCGATCTTTTTTCCTTACGTTTCGTGCGAGCGAACGAACGAACGAACGAACGAATATTATATTATCGAATGATAAAAGAAATTTCGACAGTCATTCTGTACCGGTGTGGCGGTCGGCCGGTGTGCACGGTGCGAAAAGCGAAATTTCGATCGACACGAAATAATTACGAAATTTTTACCACGGTTCGCATTTATTTCCGCTCGTCGATGTGTCCTTTCGTATTGCGTAAGCGAATTAACGAATATTATATTTTAATATTATAAAAATAATTTCGACAAGAAATAATTTCGAAACTTTTACCACGGTTCGCAATTTATTTCCGCTCGTCGATCTTTTTTCCTTACGTTTCCTGCGAGCGAACGAACGAATATTATATTATCGAATGATAAAAGAAATTTCGACAGTCATTCTGTACCGGTGTGGCGGTCGGTCGGTGTGCACGGTGCGAAAAGCAAAATTTCGATCGACACGAAATAATTACGAAATTTTTACTACGGTTCACATTTATTTCCGCTCGTCGATGTGTCCTTTCGCATCGTGAAAGCGAATTAACGAAAATTTTATTTTAATAAAATAAAAATAATTTCTGCCGTTATTCTGTACCTATGTACGAAAAATATATATGTGAGGCGGTCGGTCGGTGTGCACGATGCCAAAAGCGTTATTCGGTACGGGCGTTTATTCGGTACCTGTGTGCGAAAAACCTAAAGTCGAACGTTTTTACTTCGGTCCGCTTAATTTCCACTCGCCGATCTGTCCTTTCGCATCGTGAAAGCGAATTAACGAAAATTTTATTTTAATAAAATAAAAATAATTTCTGCCGTTATTCTGTACCTATGTACGAAAAATATATATGTGAGGCGGTCGGTCGGTGTGCACGATGCCAAAAGCGTTATTCGGTACGGGCGTGCGAAATAATTGTATGCGGCGGTCGGTCGGTGTGCACGATGCTAAAAGCGTTATTCGGTACCCGTGTGCGAAAAACCTAAAGTCGAACGTTTTGACTTCGGTCCGCTTTATTTCCACTCGCCGATGTGTCCTTTCGCATCGTGAAAGCGAATTAACGAAAATTTTATTTTAATAAAATAAAAATAATTTCTGCCGTTATTCGGTACCTGTGTACGAAAAACATATATATGAGGCGGTCGGTCGGTGCGAATAAGCGAATTGACGAAAATTTTATTTTAATAAAATTAAAATAATTTCTGCCGTTATTCGGTACCTATGTACGAAAAACATATATATGAGGCGGTCGGTCGGTGCGAATAAGCGAATTGACGAAAATTTTATTTTAATATAATAAAAATAATTTCTGCCGTTATTCGGTACCTGTGTACGAAAAACATATATATGAGGCGGTCGCTCGGTGCGAATAAGCGAATTGACGAAAATTTTATTTTAATATAATAAAAATAATTTCTGCCGTTATTCGGTACCTGTGTACGAAAAACATATATATGAAGCGGTCGGTCGGTGCGAATAAGCGAATTGACGAAAATTTTATTTTAATAAAATAAAAATAATTTCTGCCGTTATTCGGTACCTATGTACGAAAAACTTATATATGAGGCGGTCGGTCGGTGCGAATAAGCGAATTGACGAAAATTTTATTTTAATATAATAAAAATAATTTCCGCGTTATTCGGTACCTGTGTACGAAAAACATATATATGAGGCGGTCGGTCGGTGCGAATAAGCGAATTAACAAAAATTTTATTTTAATATAATAAAAATAATTTCTGCCGTTATTCGGTACCTTTGTACGAAAAACATATAAGTTATTTTTCGGGTACAACGACTTGTGTTTTTAAAAAGAAATTATTTTATTGTAGCTTGCAGAACGTCTGCTCGGTACAGGAACAAAATCTAGACTGACTAACTTATGAAATAACAATTCTCTCAATGAAACATAATACTTAAGATAAACCTACGCTTTGTTACAATTACGCTAATGCAGCATGCAAATGCATTAGCGGCCACTATAATTATAATAAACAATTATTAATTATTAAATATAAATCTATGCTATATAACTCCTCCACCCTTAGAGTCGAGCATCCCCTGGGAGGCGGAGACCTTGAAGGTTTAGTTCTTGTGGGGTACCACTTGTATCACGGAATTTGCGATTTTTCAACCACTTCACTGCGATATAACTAATACCGATTAATACACACACATAAAGTACAACAGTCCAAAAACTTGGCGTGAAGATTTGGGTTGTCTCTTGTAGTGGGAGGATTTCCTGGTTTGTAGATATTTCTTCTAAATTCAGCTTCCGAAGGTCGATGTCGAATTCGGTAAAATTTGTAGATTCCAATTTTAGATGTAAATCGTTGATCACGAGGGGGCGTCCAGATGTAACGTCTAGGTATTTAATTTCTCGGCCTCGAAAAAGCATAGCACAATTATCTTCTTTGATTAGATAAATGCCAATTAAAATCATAGTTTCAGTTTGTTCCTTGCATCTGATTTTAATTCCTTCTTGATTTGGGAAGACTGCCAGGTATTGGTTTATGTATGGTATCATTTCCATGTGATTGGATTTTACATGTAGTGTTGTGTATTTGCAGTTACTGTTGTTTCCACTGATAATTATATTTCGTTCGCATTCTGATTTGTAGCTAGTTATCAGATGGCTAGCACATTGGTAATGTTTCGACGTTTTTGTACACAAGTGGTTTAGAGGCAAAATTTTATTTTCATTAATTGATTTTAAGATGTACTTTACAGTGGGGATGATAGTAACAAATTCGGATTCGTGTACCGTAGGGATAGGGTATAAATAAAATAACTCGAACTGATACTCAAAGTTAATGGGTATAGATAAGAAATAATTAATTAGAGTTGGCTCGATTTTACAAGTAACTTCTATTATGGATTCAAAATTAAGAATGTTTTCAATTTTTAATTCGAAGGGAAGTTGTTCGTTATAGTAAAGTGAAATTTTTTCAAGTTCCAAAAATAAATCTCTAGGTTTTATGATACTCGGATGCAACGTATTTAATTTACAAAAAGTGAGAGAGTTTTCAATGTCTTGCATTATGTTTAGGATTGCGTTATAAAGAATGACCAGCTGATTAAATATTTCTTTAGCAAATAAGATATTTTGGTGATCGATATCGTTCCTAAGGATTACGCTTAATTTCATAATTTTTGATTTTAACATGTTTTCATTGTGTGCAATATTTTGTACAGTTCTATTAAATTTCTCGATAATTTGTTTGTTCATACTGTATTTCATTTGTAATTGTTTTTGAAGAATATTTTGATTTTGTTCTAAATGGTTTAGGATATTATTAATTCTTTCGCCATCTTTGGCATCTAAGTTTCCAGAAATAGTTTTAATGACTGTCCCAAGTCCATCAATTAGTCCTCGTTTACTTCTATTTTTACTAAGTGCGTATAATTTAATGTTATCGATTTTTTCTTTGATTGTTTCTTGAGTAAAATTTAATAATTTATTATAATTATCGAACATCGCGCTAAAATTTGAAACGGATCTGATTGTTGAATTAAGATAGCCGTGTTGTGTGTTTAATTTTGTAAATTCGTCGTATAGTTTTGTTAAATCAAAATAATGCACGAACGTGTGTTTACTCCTTTCTAGTTTTGCTGGTCCGAGATTTATTGGGAGTATCCCTAAATTTTGTGAAATATTTTTGATTTCGTCTGCTTGCGTCAGCGCGACGATTAATAATCTGGAAGAGAATAAACGTGTATAGTGATGTTTGAATCATTGAAAATATATTGAAGGATCGGTTTTACATGTTTATATTTAAGAAGATCGAGACCGCATCCTAATTTAGGAATAGCTAGATTGGTAATTTTATTTGAAATACAGAATGCTTTTAAACTAACGAGAGTTTTGAACAAGTCCTCATAACTTGGTTTGTCAGAATAACAATGTTTAGTGATTAAATATATTATGAAACGATCGTTATCCTTTAAGTAGCGGAGCGAATGTACTTCGGAGCTTTGTGCGTGTAGTTCGTCAAGTCTACCGAATTTTTGTTTAAAATCTGCGGCGATCCCAGCACCCATTTTAAGGTCTAAGCTTACACAGTGTGCCAGTGAAAAGTTTTTTGGTGCAGAAAATAAATCACCATTTATTTCAATAATATTATTGCTCGATGTTTTTCCTAGAGTTTGATTATTTAAATATTCTTGATAATTTAATTTAGGTTTATTGGTTAGTTTACCTAATTTATTTTTAATCTTTGGTCGCTTAATATTTGACAAGTGAATTTTGTCCACAGCATTATAATGTTTCGGGTTAATTGTTCCCGTTTTGAATTTAGGGTCAACTGATTTCAATGTTTCTTTCTTGTATTTATTTTTAGTCTTAGACTGTTTTTGCTTGTTTTTGACGAATATGGTTTCTGGAATATTGGGAATTTCTTCTCGGTTTTGGTTATGCTTTTCCATAACTTTTTCTTTATTTATTTGCATGTTTTCATTAATTTTTTTGTAAAGCAGTTTTACTTTATCCCGGTGATTATCAATGTAATTATTGACGATTCGAGTTTCGATATCGATGTCAAAGGGAGAAACTGAGTTTATGTGTCCCGAAATAATTTCTGAGGGGGTTAATTTAGTGGTTGAGTGGATCGAATTATTATATGCCAAGAGTGAGTAATTAATCTTTGATTCGATGGATTCTTTCTTATAAGTATCTTGATTGTTAAGCAACCGGATATGTTCTATTATTGTTGAGTGAACTCTTTCAACTATGCCGTTTGAATCTGGGTGTTGACTACTGATGAAATGAACTTTAATTTTATGAGTTTCTAATAGTTCTTTTACTAAGGTATTCTTAAATTCGAGATGATTGTCTGCCACAACTTGGCCAGGAATTCCATGATGCGTGAAAAATTTAACGAGATTGTTGGCAATCTCAACTGCTTGATGAGAATTCAGTCTATACATTTGGGTATATTTTGAAAAAGCGTCAATAATTGTAAGGAATTTAGTACCTTCTAAAGCTATACTGTCAATATGGATAATTTCGAAGGGTTTGGTCGGTGTCATTGTAATATTGAATTTAAGTTTTAATGGATTTCGATCATATTTGCAAACTTGACAAATTTCACAATTATTTATGTAATTTTGTATGAAACGTCGTTGATCAGGCCAATAATACTTTCTTTTTATTTGGGAATCAGTTTCCTCTATTCCTCGATGGTTCGTTTTACCTTCATGATACGCTTGGATAATATTTATAATTTCGTCTTCAGTTTCTACATCATCTAATAATTGAGTGCATTTAATAAATGAAATTTGCGGGTTCCTAAAATGTTTTTGAAGAATAATACAAAATTTTTCGTAAACTTGATCTGCAAAATATAAGTAATATGTTTGTTTTGGGGCGGTATATTCTTTTATAAAATCTATAACATTTTGTTCAAAATCTAATTTGGAAAGTTGTAAATTGATTCGCATTTTCCTATTATTAAAGAGATATCTAATTTTTGGTTTCGCGGGTGCGTAATTCACCTCTGAAATGATAATTTGATTGCGTCCTAGATTTACAGGTTTTTCCAAGATAGGAATATTAAATATTGGATTTTCAGTATTTGAGTGAATTGTATCACTGTCATTATTTTCATTATTATGTAGCACATGTTTTTCGGCATCGAGTCCAAGTTCAACTATCATAGAATCAGTTTCACGATTACGATCTATTTTATGCATAATGTCATTTAATTGTTTATCTAATTCATCTTCGCTAGTTGTACCAAATTTATCGTCGAAATTACTTATATAAAAGTCGTCAAGCTGATCGACTTTATCGTGCATATTTATTTCAATGCGTGAGAGCGCGTCCGCATTCTTATTTAATATACCTTTTTTGTATATAATATTATAATCGTACTCAGCCAGTTTTAATCGCCACCGAACTAATTTGGAGTTCGGTTCTTTGACGGACATAAGCCATTGAAGGGGCTTATGATCGCAAATAATTTGGAATTTTCTACCGAACAGGTAGGGTCTGAAGTATTTAGTTGCCCATACGATGGCCAATAGCTCTTTTTCGATAGTACTATAATTTTGTTCAGATTCGTTTAAGGTTCGCGATGCGTATGCGACGGGTTTGTCGCTTCCAATTGGGCCTTGTGATAAAATTGCGCCGACGGCTATGTTACTCGCGTCTGTTGTCAAATTGAAACTTTTGCTAAAGTCTGGATATTGTAATATGGGTTCATTAATTAGTACGTTTTTGCAGGTATTAAAACAATTTTTATATTCTGAGTTATTAATATCAATGATTGCATTTTTCTTAAGGCACTTTGTGAGAGGTTTCGTTAATTTCGCGAAATCTTTGATGAATTTTCGATAATAACCGAGGAGCCCGAGAAATCCTTTGATTTGCTTGGTGGTCTTCGGTATTGGGTAATTTTGTATCGCTTTAATTTTGTCGGGGTTTGGACGAACTCCGTCTGGTGTCACAATGTGCCCTAAATATGCTACCTCTTTCCTCAAAAATTCCGACTTGTCAATTTGAATTTTTAAATTAGATTCACGTAATCTACTAAATACTTCCCTAAGCCGTTCTACGTGTTCCTGTAGGCTGGTACTAAATATAATTATATCATCTAAATAAACTAAGCACTTTTCATTTTGAATACCCCTTAATATGTTGTCCATAACCCTCTGAAACGTGGCGGGTGCATTCTTGAGCCCAAAAGGCATGCGTAAAAACTCGTAATGCCCGTTTTCGGTGTTAAACGCGGTTTTTTGAATATCTTTTTCCGCCATCTCTATCTGGTGGAAACCCGACGCGAGATCAAGGGTAGTAAAATATTGACAACGGCCAAGTTTGTCGAGCAGGTCGGTGATATTTGGTAACGGGTACCGATCACCGATCGTTTTCTCGTTTATTTGGCGATAATCGATGACAATACGCCACTTGCGATTTCCCGACGCGTCTAGTTTCTTCGGTACAACCCAAATTGGCGATGACCAAGGGCTATGAGAGGGTCTGATGATTTTTTGATCTAACATTTGATTTATTTGTTTTTGAACTTCTTTTCTGTGTATTTCCGGGTAACGGTACGATTTAGTATACACCGGTAATTGATCAGTAGTATTTATACAGTGCTTAATTTTATTGGTAAACGATAACATTTTATTTTCTGAATGGAAAATATCTGAAAATTCTTTTATTAAATTCATAATAACGTGTTTTTCTTCTGCGTTCATGTGCTCTGAACGGAATTTTGATAGATCAAATTTAATTTCTTCATATTCGTAATTATTAAAATTCGGTGTGTTGGACTGATCGTATTCTTCGATCGGTTCAACAACAGCCGGATACTTTTGCCTAACATTCACATTTAATTCTGTAGGGTTTATGATTGTACAAATAGCTTTATAATTCTTAACATGAGTGGTACACTCTGGAATTTCTAATTTATTTACCTTAGTATATGGTATAATTACGTCGCCGTTTTTTACGTTTGCAACTTCTATTTCAATTACTTGTTCGCACCTTGCGTTTACTACTATACAATTCGTATTCGCAGGTTTATTAGAAAATCTTAATGGTATGTTGCAATTTGGCGTTATTAACATATTTTTATTGAAGTCTACGGTGGCTTTTAAAGCACACAAATTATCTAGTCCTAGTAGGACGTCAAAGCATGAATGAAAATCGAATAAATGAAATTTCATATTCGCATTTTCTTTTAAATTAAACAATTTTTTAAAAGGAATTAACGTGCAATAGTCTTGAATTGAGGCGCCATGTGCGCTGGCTACCTTAAAGTATTCCTTTTTTATGTTATTTTTAAAAAACTTATTAGCTACATTTGGATTTACGAATGAATGAGTGCTCCCGGAATCTATTAAAATTTTAAGATGGTTTTCAGGGTCAATTATATGCGCTAATTGACTCTGATCCGCTTTAAGTCCCATTAATTGTATTGATTCTCCGAGGCATCTGTGTCTAAAAAAGTATTATGATTGATTGGGTCTTCATTTAAATTTAGAGTGGTCATAGTTGACATAGGCGTGGGTGGTTGTAAATTTTGAGACGGGCCTGGATTGTTTGGTGAATTTTGATATTTAGGGTGATTAGTCCTAATAGCGTATTTATTATTTTGGAAATTAGGTCGTTGATTGTTATGTTGATAATTTGGACGAGGCTGATTAATTTGAGAATTAGGTCGTGCGTTATAAAATTGATAGTTTTGACGGGGCTGGTTAAAATAAAAATTTCTACTCCCACCGAATGGTGGTTTTGCGATGTTTGTTTGTCTGTGATCGTTATTATTAAATTTCTGTTGATAATAAGGTTTTTGGTTCAATTTTATTTTATCTAATTTGTTCGTTGTGATTTCTAGTTGAAAATCGTTTGTTAGCATTTGTAAAGCGACATTTAAATCAGTTGGATTTTTTGTACGCATTTGAGAACCTATGGGTTCTTTTAACCCGCGCAACAAAACTCTCAGTGCATTCGCTCTAAAAAATATCGATAAGTAATACCGTTCCATCGCGTTCGCGATGTGATTCGACATATAGGAAATTTGTAGATTTAGCAAATTCTGAACTCGGTTATAAAAATCGAAAGGGGACTCGTTAATGTTCTGTTTTAACAGCGTTATCTCGTAATTCAAGCTGTACTGGTCACGTTTGTCCGCGTATGCGTTGAGTAGCGCATTTTTTAAATCGTTCCAGCTCGCGATTACGCTGGAAGAAATATTTACTGCTGCTTCACCCTTTATTTTCGCTAAAATGCTAGACATTAGGTATTCGTTTTGAAAATCTGCTACATCGACTGTATTATAAAACTTAGTGACTAATTTCTCACACACATCAATGAATCTAGAAAGAAGCTCTGTTTCCCCACTAAATTCGGGTATCATATTTAAATATTCGGGTTTTAGCACGTTAGCCATTATTGTAATGTTATTATTTACTGTATTACTATTACTTCGTACTGCGATAGGTGATCTTGAGCGATCCCGGCTTGTACGGGGCGGTTCTACTTCTATATTTATTGAATCCGATTTTGTTACTTCGCCGTCCTTATTCATAGGACGTACCTTTTGTTTTACCGCGACGTCATTGAGCTGCGCAAATAACCTCTAAAACACTTGATTGTACTCACAAAATTGTTATTTTTTCCATCGGAGTCTCGGGTTCGACGATTCGATGCGGGAACTCTCTCTGGAATGTTGTAGACCTTCGCCGTGACACTCAGGGTACTTGGACTTCGTCCTCGATGCTTGGAGGGTCCTCCTTGAGTGATGGATGTCCACGTGGATATTTTGGGTTTAGCCCGATGAATTCGTTGAAACGAAAACCAAGTAATATTCTTTTACTCGTCCGGGCCAATCCTACCGACTGCGCCAGTTATTTTTCGGGTACAACGACTTGTGTTTTTAAAAAGAAATTATTTTATTGTAGCTTGCAGAACGTCTGCTCGGTACAGGAACAAAATCTAGACTGACTAACTTATGAAATAACAATTCTCTCAATGAAACATAATACTTAAGATAAACCTACGCTTTGTTACAATTACGCTAATGCAGCATGCAAATGCATTAGCGGCCACTATAATTATAATAAACAATTATTAATTATTAAATATAAATCTATGCTATATAACTTATATATACCGTCTGTTGAATATAAAATCACGGCCTCGCCGTGTCCGGACAGTTCGGTGTTAAAAACTCTAACAGGTAGTTTGAACCTGTCCGAATAGCACGTTCGCGGGACCCATTTCGTATGTTCGTTAATTCGTTTATGCGTATGGCCCTTATGCGAGCACCATCAACAACAATTGCTGCATGCAGCACATCTCTATCGTCTGTTGAATATAAAATCACGGCCTCGCCGTGTCCGGACAGTTCGATGCTAAATAAAACTCTAACAGGTAGTTTGAACCTGTCCGAATAGCACGTTCGCGGGACCCATTTCGTATATTCGTTTATGCGTATGGCCCTTATGCGAGCAACATGTAGACTGAACATGTAATATTTTTAAAGTAGCGGTGCGTAAAAACTCCGTGAAAATTCAAATGCAATAACTCACCGAATTCCGAGCGAGAATGAAAACTTATGTTGATTGAAATATATATATCATCATAAAGTCAGACGTTCGGGGGACCCGAGCGCGTGGTCCCCTTGGCCGAGACGATGATTTTCAATCTAACGAACAATGATGTTTTTTGTAGTGTGTGTAAGCCTTGGCGAGATGTGAAATTTATAAAATTTCTCTTCTCTCTCATGCCATATATATATATATATTGATGCATTTCGGAGTTGTGTGTGGACCGAGAGTCTCTCCACCACTCCTATTCTTGGTGTTCACACCGCCGGCCGGCCGCCGTGTGCTCGTGTACATGTGCCGTCGTGTGCTGACGTGTGTGTCTCCGGGCGCATTATCAAACAAAAAAAATTCGTGGGTCTGCATAAATGTGTGAACGTCTAGTCGCAATATCGCCGTAGCACAACCGCCGCCCCGCGTTTCGTGTCTTTTACACAAGTTGCATCACGTCCACCGTCTTGACCCCGCCACAGGGGCGGGATAGGTGTTTTACTGGCGTGCTCTGTATACCAATGGAGTGACACGTTAACGTCGGGGGTCCGTGCACGCGTAAACCGGGATATGTGCGATGTTCCGTTCAGCAGAGAGCAGAATTACTACGAATTCTTGGTGTTCACCGCCGGCCGGCCGCCGTGTGCTCGTGTACATGTGCCGTCGTGTGCTGACGTGTGTCTCCGGGCGCATTATCAAACAAAAAAAGTCGTGGGTCTGCATAAATGTGTGAACGTCTAGTCGTAATATCGCCGTAGCACAACCGCCGCCCCGCGTTTCGTGTCTTTTACACAAGTTGCATCACGTCCACCGTCTTGACCCCGCCACAGGGGCGGGATAGGTGTTTTACTGGCGTGCTCTGTTATACCAATGGAGTGACACGTTAACGTCGAGGGTCCGTGCACGCGTAAACCGGGATATGTGCGATGTTCCGTTCAGCAGAGCAGAATTTCGAACCACCTCTTTATTATAAATAAATGAGCTCGTCGTTACACCGGGCGCGCGCGCGTAAGCGCCGCCGCTCGAGTGTGCGCGACTAAACACAGCTCCCTGGTTGATCCTGCCAGTAGTCATATGCTTGTCTCAAAGATTAAGCCATGCATGTCTCAGTACAAGCCAAATTAAGGTGAAACCGCGAAAGGCTCATTAAATCAGTTATGGTTCCTTAGATCGTACCACTTATCCTTGGATAACTGTGGTAATTCTAGAGCTAATACATGCAAACAGAGTTCCGACCGGAGACGGAAGGAGCGCTTTTATTAGATCAAAACCAATCGGTGTCGGACGCGAGTCCGTTCATCGTACAACTTGGTGAATCTGAATAACTTATTGCTGATCGCACGGTCTCGCACCGGCGACGCATCTTTCAAATGTCTGCCTTATCAACTGTCGATGGTAGGTTCTGCGCCTACCATGGTTGTAACGGGTAACGGGGAATCAGGGTTCGATTCCGGAGAGGGAGCCTGAGAAACGGCTACCACATCCAAGGAAGGCAGCAGGCGCGCAAATTTCCCACTCCCGGCACGGGGAGGTAGTGACGAAAAATAACGATACGGGACTCATCCGAGGCCCCGTAATCGGAATGAGAACACTCTAAACCTTTTAACGAGGATCAATTGGAGGGCCAGTCTGGTGCCAGCAGCCGCGGTAATTCCAGCTCCAATAGCGTATATTAAAGTTGTTGCGGTTAAAAAGCTCGTAGTCGAATCTGTGTCCCGCGCCGCCGGTTCATCGCTCGCGGTGTCCAACTGGCGTGCCCGCGGGACGTCCTGCCGGTGAGCTTAGCCCGCGAGGGCGGCTCAACTTGAAATCCCATCGCGGTGCTCTTCACTGAGTGTCGAGGTGGGCCGGCACGTTTACTTTGAACAAATTAGAGTGCTTAAAGCAGGCTAAAACTTCGCCTGAATACTTAGTGCATGGAATAATAGAATAGGACCTCGGTTCTATTTTGTTGGTTTTCGGAACCCCGAGGTAATGATTAATAGGAACGGATGGGGGCATTCGTATTGCGACGTTAGAGGTGAAATTCTTGGATCGTCGCAAGACGGACTAAAGCGAAAGCATTTGCCAAAAACGTTTTCATTGATCAAGAACGAAAGTTAGAGGTTCGAAGGCGCTCAGATACCGCCCTAGTTCTAACCATAAACGATGCCAGCCAGCGATCCGCCGACGTTCCTCCGATGACTCGGCGGGCAGCTTCCGGGAAACCAAAGCTTTTGGGTTCCGGGGGAAGTATGGTTGCAAAGCTGAAACTTAAAGGAATTGACGGAAGGGCACCACCAGGAGTGGAGCCTGCGGCTTAATTTGACTCAACACGGGAAACCTCACCAGGCCCAGACACCGGAAGGATTGACAGATTGAGAGCTCTTTCTTGATTCGGTGGGTGGTGGTGCATGGCCGTTCTTAGTTGGTGGAGTGATCTGTCAGGTTAATTCCGATAACGAACGAGACTCTAGCCTGCTAACTAGGCGTACTTTCGACATCTCAAAGGTCGGCGTCGGTATCGTCACGGTCGTGCAAACGGTCGTGCGTGCCGCTCGTTTGATTTTTACTGTCGGCGTACAATCAATTCTTCTTAGAGGGACAAGTGGCTTTTAGCCGCACGAGAATGAGCAATAACAGGTCTGTGATGCCCTTAGATGTTCTGGGCCGCACGCGCGCTACACTGAAGGAGACAGCGTGTCCTCCCTGGCCGAAAGGTCCGGGTAACCCGCTGAACCTCCTTCGTGCTAGGGATTGGGGCTTGCAATTGTTCCCCATGAACGAGGAATTCCCAGTAAGCGCGAGTCATAAGCTCGCGTTGATTACGTCCCTGCCCTTTGTACACACCGCCCGTCGCTACTACCGATTGAATGATTTAGTGAGGTCTTCGGACCGGTACTCGGTGACGTTTCGACGTTCGTCGATGTTGCTGGGAAGATGACCAAACTTGATCATTTAGAGGAAGTAAAAGTCGTAACAAGGTTTCCGTAGGTGAACCTGCGGAAGGATCATTAACGTATTTTTGTGTCGCACAATATATATGTGTGTACGCGAAACAGATACACTGACGATCTGACGTTCGGCTTCTCGCATCTGAAATACTCGTATATTTATATACGTAGAACTGATGCGTCGAAGCGTATTACTCACACTGTATTTTTGTACACACAACGACACACTGTGTGTGTACTCTATATACGAACCGGACGTTCGCATCTCTCTCGTTTTGACCGACCGATCGACGATATCATACCAGATATGATATATCCGATCTCGGTTGACTCGTGTGGCTGATCCGTCGTCTGTTTGAAAGAAACATAAAAAGACACTGAAGTTTTGGGAGTATATATCCCATTCTTCCAGAGAGGGATGCTCGCATCGCGCCGCCTTACTACGGCTGCATTCTGTATGGGCGCGCGCGCGCGGTCCGTCATCCGTTATAACAAACATATTTATTTTAAATAAAATATACTACCGATTGTAACCACCAGAGAGATAATATTACATATATATTATATATACATATACAAATAATAAATATTGGCACAAACAAACAAACAAAAACGAGCACGGACGATGTACGTACGCGTACACGTGCTGCGTCTCATGGGGCCGCTCGTAGGAAGGCTGAGCGGTCCTCAGTCACCCGCCATCTGAAATGTTTGTTGATGCGGTGTGGCACTGGGTGTTCGCATCTCGAGATTCGAGAAAATACAACAAACACGATAATAATGTGCGTTGTATGTGTATCTTATCGACGAGAGATCCGTCACCTTGCTTTTAACATATAAATATATATATATTAATATAATACATTGTGCGATATGTACGAAGACATATGTCGAGAAAACACACGTTGGGTGTTCGCATCTCGAATTGCCGAGATCCGTCATCTGTTTTTGTTCCGGGCACCCTGGTTTTGTTACGGTTGTTTTATAACGCTTCACTGTGTAAATTCAACTGTAAAATGGGTTTTGAATGTATTTCGCCCGGCCACACTTTATTTCTCGAAAATGTCGACAATTTTTCTGTTTACGACGATAAAACACAATAGTATCCGCCTGTTGGAGAAAAAGTATATGCGCAGTTAGTATTTGGGGGATGTGTCGGAGTCGTGGTCCGGTATCAGTGGTACCGTTCGCCCGGACACAAGCGGTGAGTGTTGTACACAAACACGCGCGCACACTTGGTCATCGCCGGTGTAATAACCAACCGCGCCGAGAGCGCGGGGCGGTCCTGTGCCAGTGGTGTACTCACGAACGTACGCTTGTTCGGCGATTCGAGACGACGATTCCAAGGAATACGCGACTCTGGCCGCTAGTCACACACCACCACTAGTAGTAGTAGTAGGTGTATGGCCCGGCGCCTCCTCGAAAACTGTCCGTTGCGAAAATTTTGTCGACAGTGGGTGAACGTGCACGCACACATTTCACACACATTATTAATAATGTCAGTCACCAAGTGTTGTAGAATACAAGATCGGAGGTTCGCCTCTGACTCGTTTCTCAAAACGCTCTAGTACACTACCCTGAACGGTGAATCACTTGGCTCGTGGGTCGATGAAGAACGCAGCTAATTGCGCGTCTTATTGTGAACTGCAGGATACATGAACATCGACATTTCGAACGCACATTGCGGTCCTTGGATACTGTTCCTGGACCATTCCTGGCTGAGGGTCGTTTCTATTTCCAAGACTGTCCGGTTCTCTAACGCACTGTCCGTGGCACTTTCGCGCTGAAAAACGCTCGTGGTGTGTGTGATGTGCGTTTGTGGGGAACGTCGGGACCAAATTGGAGGTTCGCTGTTTTTCGTCTCGACGAAAGATCCGTCCTCTTAAATCAAATACTGTCGTTTGACTAAACGAACGAACGAACCGTGTTTTCGCTTGCGTTAACACACGCTAGAGAGAGGTGAGGTCGTCCTTACCGGCGTACAGACGAGATGATCGTCGTCGTCGTCGACGTCTCGAGACACTCGAGATGAGGCGATGTGACGGTCGTCAAGTTCGTCCGCGGAGAACACCGGTGGTCGTTTCCTAAAAAAAATATATATATTATATATGTATATGAAATTCTGAGGACGTCTGGCCGTGCGTGTACACCGTGTGTTTACGCGTTTGAGCGTTCCGCACCGCACACTCTCTTAACAACATATATACACATATATTTGATTCAGACCTCAGAGCAGGTGGGAGTACCCGCTGAATTTAAGCATATTACTAAGCGGTGGAAAAGAAACTAACCAGGATTCCCTTAGTAGCGGCGAGCGAACAGGGAAAAGCCCAGCACCGAATCTCGCGGCCGTCTTACGCGTTGTCGCCGGGAAATGTGGTGTTAGGGAGGATCCGTCATCCCGAGGTCGTACGGTGCGTCCAAGTCCTTCTTGAACGGGGCCACTACCCATAGAGGGTGCCAGGCCCGTAGCGATCGCCGTCGACAGCGGGAGGATCTCTCCTCAGAGTCGGGTTGCTTGAGACTGCAGCCCTAAGTGGGTGGTAAACTCCATCTAAGGCTAAATATAACCACGAGACCGATAGCGAACAAGTACCGTGAGGGAAAGTTGAAAAGAACTTTGAAGAGAGAGTTCAATAGTACGTGAAACCGTTCAGGGGTAAACCTGAGAAACCCGAAAGGTCGAATGGGGAGATTCAGCGTGTCTCGTCTGCTCTGGAGTGTTGGGCGCTTGTGAGACAGTCACGGACCTCGGTCCGACGATCGCTCCGTCCTCTCTCTGTTTTCGGGGTGACGAACTCGTGCACTTCTCCCCTAGTAGGACGTCGCGACCCGTTGGGTGCAGGCCTAAGGATCGGGGTGGAGACCGAGTGGCGCCTTCGGGCCGTTTCCGTTCGGACCCCCGTCTCCCGGCCTGCTCGCCCGACGGTATAGCAGTGGCGCGGGGCCGCGATACTTAATTCGCGTCCGGCCCGTCGCAAGTGCTTGCGGATATCTGGTGGGCGTCTGGGGACTCGTGCCTCGACTCCGCCGGACCCGTTCGACTGCTGGCGACGGTGTCCTCGGACAGACTCCGTTTATACGCCCGTCGGCGACGCTTTAGCTTTGGGTACTTTCAGGACCCGTCTTGAAACACGGACCAAGGAGTCTAGCATGTTCGCGAGTCATTGGGACTTAGCGAAACCTAAAGGCGTAATGAAAGTGAAGGCCGTGCCTAGCGCGTGTCTAGGGAAGACGTGCGGAACTACGATCCCGCGCTGCACTCCCGGGGCGTCTCGTGCTCATTGCGAGCTGAGGCGCACCAAGAGCGTACATGCTGGGACCCGAAAGATGGTGAACTATGCCTGGTCAGGACGAAGTCAGGGGAAACCCTGATGGAGGTCCGTAGCGATTCTGACGTGCAAATCGATCGTCGGAACTGGGTATAGGGGCGAAAGACCAATCGAACTATCTAGTAGCTGGTTCCCTCCGAAGTTTCCCTCAGGATAGCTGGCGCTCCGGTGAGCGAGTCTCATCCGGTAAAGCGAATGATTAGAGGCATTGGGGTCGAAACGACCTCAACCTATTCTCAAACTTTAAATGGGTGAGATCTCCGGCTTGCTCAAACGATGAAGCCGCGAGATCGGATCAGAGTGCCAAGTGGGCCACTTTTGGTAAGCAGAACTGGCGCTGTGGGATGAACCAAACGTCGAGTTAAAGCGCCTAAATTAACGCTTATGGGGTACCATGAAAGGTGTTGGTAACTTAAGACATTATTTATTTATAAAGCATTACATTATGTATAGCTTATTCTAACTTAAAATTAACTTAAATCTACCCTCCCGCAGGTTAAAGAATAGGTAAAATAAATATCCCTCGTTTTTTAAATCTTTATTCCGCCCAGTACAAATTCCAAGTATAAAACATCCATAATAAAACACCCCCTCAATATATAGAATTTATTTCACCCTCTCCCGCAAAACACATAAATACATTAAAATCAATTTAGCCGTTCTTCTTTCTTCTATCTCTTCTCATCACTGGTCCTCTTCTGCTCTTCTGCGACGATGAGTCCTCTTGTCCTCTTCTACGACGAATAGTCCACTTCTGCGATGTCGCATCCTCCTTGGTATGTTCTCTTCTTTCTTCTTTCTTCTTTCTTCGTGACGCTCCTCTTCTGCGACTATGTGTCCTCTTCTTTTCTTCTGCGAAGATGAGTCCTCTTGTCCTCTTCTACGAAGTACGATCCTCTTCTGCGATGATGCGTCCTCTTCTTTGTGGTCCTCTTCTTTCTTCAGTGTGGAAAGTGGTATCCCGCGCGCTGCCCGTTCATCACCGTGTTTTGGTTTTCCGCCGGTATTGAAGTGATTCTGCTTCATATGAGCACGCACAGATAATTCTCACAAAAGCATGTATAAAATTTAGCCCGTTTTCAATGACTCTATTGAACCCGCAAATAATTTAAACACGTCCCAGAATTTATTTTCGCGCCTAATATTGACCAGCTCTCCGTAGTTAGCTGGCCATCCTAGTCCAGCCGAGACGAGCTCAACGTGTGCCCGATCTCGTTGCTCCTGCGTAAACGAGCAGGAGAACATAACATGTTCCGCGCTATCAACCCCGTTACCGCATTCACAGTCTTCTAATTCTACTTTACCTATCTGTTTAAGAAATTTCCCAAAGTTTCCATGTCCTGTCATTAATTGAGTCATTTCTGGTGTTATTTTCACTAAGATTTCCCGCCTTTCGTTTACCGATTTAATAAAATTGAATGTAACCCGCCCGTTAACCGAGTTTGCCCATCCGTTATTCCACCTGACTCTCGCGTCGCCTCTAATTAATCGTTTCGCGTATGAGAACGGTGCTCTATCGTAGACGTTCAAAACTGTTTCCCTCGTGGCTTCTTTCGCAAGTTTATCTGCCCTCTCGTTTCCCTCGTTTCCTACGTGCGCTCGCGTCCAGTGAAACCTAATTGTTTTCCCCCGCGGGTAACTTAAGACATTATTTATTTATAAAGCATTACATCGTGTATAGCTTATTCTAACTTAAAATTAACTTAAATCTACCCTCCCGCAGGTTAAAGAATAGGTAAAATAAATATCCCTCGTTTTGTAAATCTTTATTCCGCCCAGTACAAATTCCCTGTATAAAACATCCATAATAAAACACCCCCTCAATATATAGAATTTATTTCACCCTCTCCCGCAAAACACATAAATACATTAAAATCAATTTAGCCGTTCTTCTTTCTTCAATCTCTTCTCATCACTGGTCCTCTTCTACTCTTCTGCGACGATGAGTCCTCTTGTCCTCTTCTACGACGAATAGTCCACTTCTGCGATGTCGCAGCCTCCTTGGTATGTTCTCTTCTTTCTTCTTTCTTCTTTCTTCGTGACGCTCCTCTTCTGCGACGATGTGTCCTCTTCTTTTCTTCTGCGAAGATGAGTCCTCTTGTCCTCTTCTACGAAGTACGATCCTCTTCTGCGATGATGCGTCCTCTTCTTTGTGGTCCTCTTCTTTCTTCAGTGTGGAAAGTGGTATCCCGCGCGCTGCCCGTTCATCACCGTGTTTTGGTTTTCCGCCGGTATTGAAGTGATTCTGCTTCATATGAGCACGCACAGATAATTCTCACAAAAGCATGTATAAAATTTAGCCCGTTTTCAATGACTCTATTGAACCCGCAAATAATTTAAACACGTCCCAGAATTTATTTTCGCGCCTAATATTGACCAGCTCTCCGTAGTTAGCTGGCCATCCTAGTCCAGCCGAGACGAGCTCAACGTGTGCCCGATCTCGTTGCTCCTGCGTAAACGAGCAGGAGAGCATAACATGTTCCGCGCTATCAACCCCGTTACCGCATTCACAGTCTTCTAATTCTACTTTACCTATCTGTTTAAGAAATTTCCCAAAGTTTCCATGTCCTGTCATTAATTGAGTCATTTCTGGTGTTATTTTCACTAAGATTTCCCGCCTTTCGTTTACCGATTTAATAAAATTGAATGTAACCCGCCCGTTAACCGAATTTGCCCATCCGTTATTCCACCTGACTCTCGCGTCGCCTCTAATTAATCGTTTCGCGTATGAGAACGGTGCTCTATCGTAGACGTTCAAAACTGTTTCCCTCGTGGCTTCTTTCGCAAGTTTATCTGCCCTCTCGTTTCCCTCGTTTCCTACGTGCGCTCGCGTCCAGTGAAACCTAATTGTTTTTCCCCGCGCTTCCCTTATTAATCGGTCTATTTCTAACATTATTTCCGTTGGTTTCCGCATTGATCTAAGTGCATGAAGTGCAGCCTTAGAGTCGGATATAACGTGCCACACACCGTTCTCTTTTTGTTTTATATATTCGACCGCGGCCCTAATTGCAACTAATTCACTCTGGAAGACTGTGCATTTATTACCCAATTTAAGTTTTAAAAAGTCCCTTTCCGCGCCCAGTTTATATACCGCAATGGCCGCGCCGATGCCATGTTCCGTTTTTGACCCGTCTGTAAAAATTGCGTTTTCCGCTTCGAATTCCGCGTCTACTACGTTAAAATCTATTCCGCGATTCTCAGCTGGATGCCTACTTAAATGCCCTCTCTGTTCTATTAATACTATTTCGTCGCCGTGATCTAATTGTCCTGAGTTTCGCGTCCGCCATCGTAAGCTTGTTTCGCTAATTTTTTCCTCTATTGGAATTAAGTCCGCAATAATTAGTGCCGCATCTGCTGAAACCGTTTTATACGCTGCCGCCGCGCCTATCGCCATTATACGTTGCACCGATCGCAAATTCTTAATTTCTCGTGATTTTAACTTATTTCCCCATATCGCAGAACCATACGTGATAGCCGGTTCTATCGCGCCCAAGTATATTGTCCGCATCGCGTCCCTCGTCAAGCCCCACGTGAGTTTACAAGCCACCCGTAGCTGTTGTGAAATTTTTCGCGCCTTTATGCAAATATAATCTATGTGCTGCCGCCAGCTTAATTTTTCATCGATTACAATACCAAGATATTTAATACTCTCCGCGCAGTGAACAAATGTATCGCCCATTTTAAAATTTGGTCTCGCCTGTTTTAATTTTCCAAAAAAAAGTCCCGTCGTTTTATCCGCGTTGAATTTTAATTTAACTTCCTCGCCCCAACTATTAATAATTTCTAATGCTGAATTTACCGTATTCTTAAGCCCCTTATATTGACCTGACCGTGCAAGTAAAACCGTGTCATCTGCAAACGCAATTATTTCACAGTTATCTGGAATGATTTTCCTCAGAAGTGTCGCGTGAACTATTTTCCAAAAGCCCGGTCCTGATTTTGACCCTTGCGGACAACCTCGTTCGATTTCCCTAATAAACGATTGCCCCGCGTAATCTATTCGCGCCGTACGTTTTTCTAAGAAATCCTTAGTTAATTTAATTAAATTTCCCGGTACGCCCATCCTTCCCAATTCATTAATTATAATCGGCCACCACGTATGATCAAACGCCCCCGCAATATCTAACGAAACTACCGCGCTGTAGTCACCCGCCCGTTTCGCGTTTTCTACAAAATCTATCACTCTCTTTACCGCGTGCACCGTTGTTTTCCCCTTCGTAAAACCGTATTGATTAGCGGCCGTCGCGCCGGTAGTCTCTAGATGATATTCAATCCGTTTGATTAAAATATCATCCAGGATCTTCCCGAGACAGGGAAGCAAACAGATAGGTCTGTAACTTCCCATATCCGCGACGTCCTCTTTCCCTGCTTTTGGAATTAACCTAACATCTGTGTCTTTCCAACAAGTCGGAAAGACTCCCTCTCCTACGCACATACGTATGCATGCAAAAATTTCCTCGCCTATTATACTCATTGCCCGTTTAACTATTTCGATAGTGATTTTATCGCGCCCTGGTGCTTTTTTTGCACCTATTCCTCTAATCGCGTTATCTAATTCGACACGTGTGAGGTCACAATCGTTTGCGCCCCCCGTAACACACGCCGCCTGTTCACGAATTTCTGTGTGTACCTCACTATCATTAACCGCGTTATCTTCCGGAAAGAATTTATTTAGTAAAGCCGTCGCCGTTTCTTGCATCGTTTTCGTATACGTTCCGTCCGCCAATCTAACATTCGAAATTACATTACGCCGTTTACTGCCCCTAATTACTTTATACGCGCACCCCCACGGCTCTTCACTAGAAGATTCCGTGCAAAATCGTTTCCATTCGTTTAACCGCGTGTCTTTAATTAATTTTTTATACTCGTTGAATTTAGCATAATATTCGCGCTTTTGTCGTCCCTTTCTACGTCCCCTCGCGACCTATTCCACGCCTTTTTTAATCTACGTACTGATTTCGCGAATTTTTTAATTCGCGGAATCCCTGCCTCGCATGCCCCGACAATTAATTTGTTAATTATTTCCGCCGAATTATTAATACCCTCTCGCGATCGATCGGCTAATGCCCTTATAATCTGATGTCTATTGCTTTCTAAAATTGAATCAAATATTTCCCAGTTCGCCCGTTTGATGCAGAATCCGCGTTTTTCGTTTGAATTATCATTAATCGCGCCTCCAATTTCCCACCTAATTATCCTATGATCTGAAATTTCATTTTCCGTATCTACCGACCATCCATACACCGAGGCCGCGATGTCAACAGAACAAGCTGTCACGTCAATGAAGCTTGTTCGGTCCCCCGGGCCGGCATATGTTGGTATATTTCCCGTATTCAATATAATTAATTCGCGTTCGTCTAAAAGTTCCGAAAAAATTCTACCACGTTTGTCCTCCGTAGGGCTGCCCCATAATCCGCATTTCGCATTTGCGTCGATTCCTAGTATAATTTCCCCTTTGTTTGCTAATGACCCTAGCACGTGTCTAAGCTCACTAATGGCTTCTTCGTAATCCTCATCCCTCTTGTTACCTGCGCACGGTAGGTAAGCCGAAATTCCGAAAAATCTTAATGACCCCTTTTGAAATTCTATAACCGTAATTTTCTCCGAACACAAATCTGTTAAAATTACCCCATTAGCCGTACCTGAATTAACGCAAATTGCCGTCCGTGGGCAATTACCTACTTTATAAAAAATATCCATATGTGAGGTGAAGCCTCTTACTCTGCCTCCGCGTATGTTCGGTTCCTGAATAAAACAAATATCTATTCCCTCGTCCGCGATAATTTTCGTTAATAAATTTACCCCTGACATGCTTTTGTTTAAATTAATCTGCGCACACTTCACCAATGAAACAGAATCACTTACCCCGTTAGAATTCGATGTTTGATTAAACATCGTAATCGATGCTGTCGATGTACCGCTCCTCGAATCGCTTCATCGACGGGCAGCGTCGCGATTTGGCGTCGTGGTCAGTCTCGAACTTACGTCCATCCTTAATCGTTTCATTATGTCGCGTGCACACAACACAACACGTTTTGCGGCTCTTGCATTCCTTGAATGCATGGCCGCTTTCACCGCACTTTCCACACACTTGTTCTTTTATTTTACAGTCCGCAGATCTGTTACCGAACCCGTGGCACTGAAAACACTGTAGAATTTCTCTATAGTCTTCCGCGAATACACATTCATAACCAATTTTCAGCGGTCGATCTTGTAGAAGTTTCCTTAGCAAAGCAGGCACTTCCACAACGACAGATTTTGTGTACTTGTTCCTAAAGTTCTTGATATGCCGCCGTACACTAACGTTCTCCTTAAATTCCTCCATAGATTTATAAATGCCACGTACAAATTCGTTTTGTCTGTAAATGGTATCTATTACAGTTTCGGCCGTGGCGTTGACGTCGATTCGGAATAAACGCATCCACGGCTTGCGTTTCTCCACGTTGTTCATTTTTAATTCGGTCTTATTAACAGCCTTTTTAAATTTCTCTAGATCGTTGGCATCCGGACAGTTAATTTTCACGCCTCCATTTTTTAGCATAGTCATTTTGGCAATGCCGATTTCATTCTCCACGGGATCAACACACGTCATGATGCGACATTTAACTTGTGCACTTGTTAATTTATCTTCCCCGCATTTAACGATCACCTCGTTTTTCTTTAAAGCACTCACATAGGAGCTCTTAACCTCCTTTCTGGAAACCGGCTTCGCCGTCGCTTTTTCCGCCGGAACTTGCTCCGCCAATTTCTTCTTCATTTTCTCCATATTGTCGTCCGCAGCGTCCAACAACTCGCGCATATTTACCAGCATGCCGCACATTATTAGCATGGTATTTGCCATGCTGTTTACCGTTGCACGTACTTCTTTCCGGTCCGAAACACTAATTGTCGATGACACATCCGGTACAAGTTTCAGGATTTTCTCCTTCATCTCGTTCACATTAGCCGCAAATTGTTCTCCTTTCGTTGCCATTATAGTAACGAAAATTGAACTTATTCACCGCACTCACCGCACTCAGGTAAAAACAGGTAAAATCGCAAAGGTCGCTCGAAGTTAATCCGCTTATAAAAGTGCTCGCCAGGTAGGTGCTTAAGGGAGAGAACACGTCTGCTCCGCTCAAGCTCTGGATCGCAACTGGTCGGTAACTTAAGACATTATTTATTTATAAAGCATTACATCATGTATAGCTTATTCTAACTTAAAATTAACTTAAATCTACCCTCCCGCAGGTTAAAGAATAAGTAAAATAAATATCCCTCGTTTTGTAAATCTTTATTCCGCCCAGTACAAATTCCCTTTATAAAACATCCATAATAAAACACCCCCTCAATATATAGAATTTATTTCACCCTCTCCCGCAAAACACATAAATACATTAAAATCAATTTAGCCGTTCTTCTTTCTTCTATCTCTTCTCATCACTGGTCCTCTTCTACTCTTCTGCGACGATGAGTCCTCTTGTCCTCTTCTACGACGAATAGTCCACTTCTGCGATGTCGCAGCCTCCTTGGTATGTTCTCTTCTTTCTTCTTTCTTCTTTCTTCGTGACGCTCCTCTTCTGCGACGATGTGTCCTCTTCTTTTCTTCTGCGAAGATGAGTCCTCTTGTCCTCTTCTACGAAGTACGATCCTCTTCTGCGATGATGCGTCCTCTTCTTTGTGGTCCTCTTCTTTCTTCAGTGTGGAAAGTGGTATCCCGCGCGCTGCCCGTTCATCACCGTGTTTTGGTTTTCCGCCGGTATTGAAGTGATTCTGCTTCATATGAGCACGCACAGATAATTCTCACAAAAGCATGTATAAAATTTAGCCCGTTTTCAATGACTCTATTGAACCCGCAAATAATTTAAACACGTCCCAGAATTTATTTTCGCGCCTAATATTGACCAGCTCTCCGTAGTTAGCTGGCCATCCTAGTCCAGCCGAGACGAGCTCAACGTGTGCCCGATCTCGTTGCTCCTGCGTAAACGAGCAGGAGAACATAACATGTTCCGCGCTATCAACCCCGTTACCGCATTCACAGTCTTCTAATTCTACTTTACCTATCTGTTTAAGAAATTTGCCAAAGTTTCCATGTCCTGTCATTAATTGAGTCATTTCTGGTGTTATTTTCACTAAGATTTCCCGCCTTTCGTTTACCGATTTAATAAAATTGAATGTAACCCGCCCGTTAACCGAATTTGCCCATCCGTTATTCCACCTGACTCTCGCGTCGCCTCTAATTAATCGTTTCGCGTATGAGAACGGTGCTCTATCGTAGACGTTCAAAACTGTTTCCCTCGTGGCTTCTTTCGCAAGTTTATCTGCCCTCTCGTTTCCCTCGTTTCCTACGTGCGCTCGCGTCCAGTGAAACCTAATTGTTTTTCCCCGCGCTTCCCTTATTAATCGGTCTATTTCTAACATTAATTCCGTTGGTTTCCGCATTGATCTAAGTGCATGAAGTGCAGCCTTAGAGTCGGATATAACGTGCCACACACCGTTCTCTTTTTGTTTTATATATTCGACCGCGGCCCTAATTGCAACTAATTCACTCTGGAAGACTGTGCATTTATTACCCAATTTAAGTTTTAAAAAGTCCCTTTCCGCGCCCAGTTTATATACCGCAATGGCCGCGCCGATGCCATGTTCCGTTTTTGACCCGTCTGTAAAAATTGCGTTTTCCGCTTCGAATTCCGCGTCTACTACGTTAAAATCTATTCCGCGATTCTCAGCTGGATGCCTACTTGAATGCCCTCTCTGTTCTATTAATACTATTTCGTCGCCGCGATCTAATTGTCCTGAGTTTCGCGTCCGCCATCGTGAGCTTGTTTCCCTAATTTTTTCCTCTATTGGAATTAAGTCCGCAATAATTAGTGCCGCATCCGCTGAAACCGTTTTATACGCTACCGCCGCGCCTATCGCCATTATACGTTGCACCGATCGCAAATTCTTAATTTCTCGTGATTTTAACTTATTTCCCCATATCGCAGAACCATACGTGATAGCCGGTTCTATCGCGCCCAAGTATATTGTCCGCATCGCGTCCCTCGTCAAGCCCCACGTGAGTTTACAAGCCACCCGTAGCTGTTGTGAAATTTTTCGCGCCTTTATGCAAATATAATCTATGTGCTGCCGCCAGCTTAATTTTTCATCGATTACAATACCAAGATATTTAATACTCTCCGCGCAGTGAACAAATGTATCGCCCATTTTAAAATTTGGTCTCGCCTGTTTTAATTTTCCAAAAAAAAGTCCCGTCGTTTTATCCGCGTTGAATTTTAATTTAACTTCCTCGCCCCAACTATTAATAATTTCTAATGCTGAATTTACCGTATTCTTAAGCCCCTTATATTGACCTGACCGTGCAAGTAAAACCGTGTCATCTGCAAACGCAATTATTTCACAGTTATCTGGAATGATTTTCCTCAGAAGTGTCGCGTGAACTATTTTCCAAAAGCCCGGTCCTGATTTTGACCCCTGCGGACAACCTCGTTCGATTTCCCTAATAACCGATTGCCCCGCGTAATCTATTCGCGCCGTACGTTTTTCTAAGAAATCCTTAGTTAATTTAATTAAATTTCCCGGTACGCCCATCCTTCCCAATTCATTAATTATAATCGGCCACCACGTATGATCAAACGCCCCCGCAATATCTAACGAAACTACCGCGCTGTAGTCACCCGCCCGTTTCGCGTTTTCTACAAAATCTATCACTCTCTTCACCGCGTGCACCGTTGTTTTCCCCTTCGTAAAACCGTATTGATTAGCGGCCGTCGCGCCGGTAGTCTCTAGATGATATTCAATCCGTTTGATTAAAATATCATCCAGGATCTTCCCGAGACAGGGAAGCAAACAGATAGGTCTGTAACTTCCCATATCCGCGACGTCCTCTTTCCCTGCTTTTGGAATTAACCTAACGTCTGTGTCTTTCCAACAAGTCGGAAAGACTCCCTCTCCTACGCACATACGTATGCATGCAAAAATTTCCTCGCCTATTATACTCATTGCCCGTTTAACTATTTCGATAGTGATTTTATCGCGCCCTGGTGCTTTTTTTGCACCTATTCCTCTAATCGCGTTATCTAATTCGACACGTGTGAGGTCACAATCGTTTGCGCCCCCCGTGACACACGCCGCCTGTTCACGAATTTCTGTGTGTACCTCACTATCATTAACCGTGTTATCTTCCGGAAAGAATTTATTTAGTAAAGCCGCCGCCGTTTCTTGCATCGTTTTTGTATACGTTCCGTCCGCCAATCTAACATTCGAAATTACATTACGCCGTTTACTGCCCCTAATTACTTTATACGCGCACCCCCACGGCTCTTCACTAGAAGATTCCGTGCAAAATCGTTTCCATTCATTTAACCGCGTGTCTTTAATTAATTTTTTATACTCGTTGAATTTAGCATAATATTCGCGCTTTTTGTCGTCCCTTTCTACGTCCCCTCGCGACCTATTCCACGCCTTTTTTAATCTACGTACTTCCGCTCTCACGTTATCTATTTCCCCAGTCCACCACGGTACTGATTTCGCGAATTTTTTAATTCGCGGAATCCCTGCCTCGCATGCCCCGACAATTAATTTATTTATTATTTCCGCCGAATTATTAATTCCCTCTCGCGATCGATCAGCTAATGCCCTTATAATCTGATGTCTATTGCTTTCTAAAATTGAATCAAATATTTCCCAGTTCGCCCGTTTGATGCAGAATCCGCGTTTTTCGTTTGAATTATCATTAATCGCGCCTCCAATTTCCCACATAATTATCCTATGATCTGAAATTTCATTTTCCGTATCTACCGACCATCCATACACCGAGGCCGCGATGTCAACAGAACAAGTTGTCACGTCAATGAAGCTTGTTCGGTCCCCCGGGCCGGCATATGTTGGTATATTTCCCGTATTCAATATAATTAATTCGCGTTCGTCTAAAAGTTCCGAAAAAATTCTACCACGTTTGTCCTCCGTAGGGCTGCCCCATAATCCGCATTTCGCATTTGCGTCGATTCCTAGTATAATTTCCCCTTTGTTTGCTAATGACCCTAGCACGTGTCTAAGCTCACTAATGGCTTCTTCGTAATCCTCATCCCTCTTGTTACCTGCGCACGGTAGGTAAGCCGAAATTCCGAAAAATCTTAATGACCCCTTTTGAAATTCTATAACCGTAATTTTCTCCGAACACAAATCTGTTAAAATTACCCCATTAGCCGTACCTGAATTAACGCAAATTGCCGTCCGTGGGCAATTACCTACTTTATAAAAAATATCCATACGTGAGGTGAAGCCTCTTACTCTGCCTCCGCGTATGTTCGGTTCCTGAATAAAACAAATATCTATTCCCTCGTCCGCGATAATTTTCGTTAATAAATTTACCCCTGACATGCTTTTGTTTAAATTAATCTGCGCACACTTCACCAATGAAACAGAATCACTTACCCCGTTAGAATTCGATGTTTGATTAAACATCGTAATCGATGCTGTCGATGTACCGCTCCTCGAATCGCTTCATCGACGGGCAGCGTCGCGATTTGGCGTCGTGGTCAGTCTCGAACTTACGTCCATCCTTAATCGTTTCATTATGTCGCGTGCACACAACACAACACGTTTTGCGGCTCTTGCATTCCTTGAATGCATGGCCGCTTTCACCGCACTTTCCACACACTTGTTCTTTTATTTTACAGTCCGCAGATCTGTGACCGAACCCGTGGCACTGAAAACACTGTAGAATTTCTCTATAGTCTTCCGCGAATACACATTCATAACCAATTTTCAGCGGTCGATCTTGTAGAAGTTTCCTTAGCAAAGCAGGCACTTCCACAACGACAGATTTTGTGTACTTGTTCCTAAAGTTCTTGATATGCCGCCGTACACTAACGTTCTCCTTAAATTCCTCCATAGATTTATAAATGCCACGTACAAATTCGTTTTGTCTGTAAATGGTATCTATTACAGTTTCGGCCGTGGCGTTGACGTCGATTCGGAATAAACGCATCCACGGCTTGCGTTTCTCCACGTTGTTCATTTTTAATTCGGTCTTATTAACAGCCTTTTTAAATTTCTCTAGATCGTTGGCATCCGGACAGTTAATTTTCACGCCTCCATTTTTTAGCATAGTCATTTTGGCAATGCCGATTTCATTCTCCACGGGATCAACACACGTCATGATGCGACATTTAACTTGTGCACTTGTTAATTTATCTTCCCCGCATTTAACGATCACCTCGTTTTTCTTTAAAGCACTCACATAGGAGCTCTTAACCTCCTTTCTGGAAACCGGCTTCGCCGTCGCTTTTTCCGCCGGAACTTGCTCCGCCAATTTCTTCTTCATTTTCTCCATATTGTCGTCCGCAGCGTCCAACAACTCGCGCATATTCACCAGCATGCCGCACATTATTAGCATGGTATTTGCCATGCTGTTTACCGTTGCACGTACTTCTTTCCGGTCCGAAACACTAATTGTCGATGACACATCCGGTACAAGTTTCAGGATTTTCTCCTTCATCTCGTTCACATTAGCCGCAAATTGTTCTCCTTTCGTTGCCATTATAGTAACGAAAATTGAACTTATTCACCGCACTCACCGCACTCAGGTAAAAACAGGTAAAATCGCAAAGGTCGCTCGAAGTTAATCCGCTTATAAAAGTGCTCGCCAGGTAGGTGCTTAAGGGAGAGAACACGTCTGCTCCGCTCAAGCTCTGGATCGCAACTTCGGTAACTTAAGACATTATTTATTTATAAAGCATTACATTATGTATAGCTTATTCTTAACTTAAAACTAACTTAAATCTACCCTCCCGCAGGTTAAAGAATAGGTAAAATAAATATCCCTCGTTTTTTAAATCTTTATTCCGCCCAGTACAAATTCCCCGTATAAAACATCCATAATAAAACACCCCCTCAATATATAGAATTTATTTCACCCTCTCCCGCAAAACACATAAATACATTAAAATCAATTTAGCCGTTCTTCTTTCTTCTATCTCTTCTCATCACTGGTCTTCTTCTGCTCTTCTGCGACGATGAGTCCTCTTGTCCTCTTCTACGACGAATAGTCCACTTCTGCGATTTCGCAGCCTCCTTGGTGTGTTCTCTTCTTTCTTCTTTCTTCTTTCTTCGTGACGCTCCTCTTCTGCGACGATGTGTCCTCTTCTTTTCTTCTGCGAAGATGGGTCCTCTTGTCCTCTTCTACGAAGTACGATCCTCTTCTGCGATGATGCGTCCTCTTCTTTGTGGTCCTCTTCTTTCTTCAGTGTGGAAAGTGGTATCCCGCGCGCTGCCCGTTCATCACCGTGTTTTGGTTTTCCGCCGGTATTGAAGTGATTCTGCTTCATATGAGCACGCACAGATAATTCTCACAAAAGCATGTATAAAATTTAGCCCGTTTTCAATGACTCTATTGAACCCGCAAATAATTTAAACACGTCCCAGAATTTATTTTCGCGCCTAATATTGACCAGCTCTCCGTAGTTAGCTGGCCATCCTAGTCCAGCCGAGACGAGCTCAACGTGTGCCCGATCTCGTTGCTCCTGCGTAAACGAGCAGGAGAACATAACATGTTCCGCGCTATCAACCCCGTTACCGCATTCACAGTTTTCTAATTCTACTTTACCTATCTGTTTAAGAAATTTCCCAAAGTTTCCATGTCCTGTCATTAATTGAGTCATTTCTGGTGTTATTTTCACTAAGATTTCCCGCCTTTCGTTTACCGATTTAATAAAATTGAATGTAACCCGCCCGTTAACCGAGTTTGCCCATCCGTTATTCCACCTGACTCTCGCGTCGCCTCTAATTAATCGTTTCGCGTATGAGAACGGTGCTCTATCGTAGACGTCCAAAACTGTTTCCCTCGTGGCTTCTTTCGCAAGTTTATCTGCCCTCTCGTTTCCCTCGTTTCCTACGTGCGCTCGCGTCCAGTGAAACCTAATTGTTTTTCCCCGCGCTTCCCTTATTAATCGGTCTATTTCTAACATTAATTCCGTTGGTTTCCGCATTAATCTAAGTGCATGAAGTGCAGCCTTAGAGTCGGATATAACGTGCCACACACCGTTCTCTTTTTGTTTTATATATTCGACCGCGGCCCTAATTGCAACTAATTCACTCTGGAAGACTGTGCATTTATTACCCAATTTAAGTTTTAAAAAGTCCCTTTCCGCGCCCAGTTTATATACCGCAATGGCCGCGCCGATGCCATGTTCCGTTTTTGACCCGTCTGTAAAAATTGCGTTTTCCGCTTCGAATTCCGCGTCTACTACGTTAAAATCTATTCCGCGATTCTCAGCTGGATGCCTACTTGAATGCCCTCTCTGTTCTATTAATACTATTTCGTCGCCGCGATCTAATTGTCCTGAGTTTCGCGTCCGCCATCGTGAGCTTGTTTCCCTAATTTTTTCCTCTATTGGAATTAAGTCCGCAATAATTAGTGCCGCATCCGCTGAAACCGTTTTATACGCTGCCGCCGCGCCTATCGCCATTATACGTTGCACCGATCGCAAATTCTTAATTTCTCGTGATTTTAACTTATTTCCCCATATCGCAGAACCATACGTGATAGCCGGTTCTATCGCGCCCAAGTATATTGTCCGCATCGCGTCCCTCGTCAAGCCCCACGTGAGTTTACAAGCCACCCGTAGCTGTTGTGAAATTTTTCGCGCCTTTATGCAAATATAATCTATGTGCTGCCGCCAGCTTAATTTTTCATCTATTACAATACCAAGATATTTAATACTCTCCGCGCAGTGAACAAATGTATCGCCCATTTTAAAATTTGGTCTCGCCTGTTTTAATTTTCCAAAAAAAAGTCCCGTCGTTTTATCCGCGTTGAATTTTAATTTAACTTCCTCACCCCAACTATTAATAATTTCTAATGCTGAATTTACCGTATTCTTAAGCCCCTTATATTGACCTGACCGTGCAAGTAAAACCGTGTCATCTGCAAACGCAATTATTTCACAGTTATCTGGAATGATTTTCCTCAGAAGTGTCGCGTGAACTATTTTCCAAAAGCCCGGTCCTGATTTTGACCCCTGCGGACAACCTCGTTCGATTTCCCTAATAACCGATTGCCCCGCGTAATCTATTCGCGCCGTACGTTTTTCTAAGAAATCCTTAGTTAATTTAATTAAATTTCCCGGTACGCCCATCCTTCCCAATTCATTAATTATAATCGGCCACCACGTATGATCAAACGCCCCCGCAATATCTAACGAAACTACCGCGCTGTAGTCACCCGCCCGTTTCGCGTTTTCTACAAAATCTATCACTCTCTTTACCGCGTGCACCGTTGTTTTCCCCTTCGTAAAACCGTATTGATTAGCGGCCGTCGCGCCGGTAGTCTCTAGATGATATTCAATCCGTTTGATTAAAATATCATCCAGGATCTTCCCGAGACAGGGAAGCAAACAGATAGGTCTGTAACTTCCCATATCCGCGACGTCCTCTTTCCCTGCTTTTGGAATTAACCTAACGTCTGTGTCTTTCCAACAAGTCGGAAAGACTCCCTCTCCTACGCACATACGTATGCATGCAAAAATTTCCTCGCCTATTATACTCATTGCCCGTTTAACTATTTCGATAGTGATTTTATCGCGCCCTGGTGCTTTTTTTGCACCTATTCCTCTAATCGCGTTATCTAATTCGACACGTGTGAGGTCACAATCGTTTGCGCCCCCCGTGGCACACGCCGCCTGTTCACGAATTTCTGTGTGTACCTCACTATCGTTAACCGCGTTATCTTCCGGAAAGAATTTATTTAGTAAAGCCGCCGCCGTTTCTTGCATCGTTTTTGTATACGTTCCGTCCGCCAATCTAACATTCGAAATTACATTACGCCGTTTACTGCCCCTAATTACTTTATACGCGCACCCCCACGGCTCTTCACTAGAAGATTCCGTGCAAAATCGTTTCCATTCATTTAACCGCGTGTCTTTAATTAATTTTTTATACTCGTTGAATTTAGCATAATATTCGCGCTTTTTGTCGTCCCTTTCTACGTCCCCTCGCGACCTATTCCACGCCTTTTTTAATCTACGTACTTCCGCTCTCGCGTTATCTATTTCCCTAGTCCACCACGGTACTGATTTCGCGAATTTTTTAATTCGCGGAATCCCTGCCTCGCATGCCCCGACAATTAATTTATTTATTATTTCCGCCGAATTATTAATACCCTCTCGCGATCGATCAGCTAATGCCCTTATAATCTGATGTCTATTGCTTTCTAAAATTGAATCAAATATTTCCCAGTTCGCCCGTTTGATGCAGAATCCGCGTTTTTCGTTTGAATTATCATTAATCGCGCCTCCAATTTCCCACCTAATTATCCTATGATCTGAAATTTCATTTTCCGTATCTACCGACCATCCATACACCGAGGCCGCGATGTCAACAGAACAAGCTGTCACGTCAATGAAGCTTGTTCGGTCCCCCGGGCCGGCATATGTTGGTATATTTCCCGTATTCAATATAATTAATTCGCGTTCGTCTAAAAGTTCCGAAAAAATTCTACCACGTTTGTCCTCCGTAGGGCTGCCCCATAATCCGCATTTCGCATTTGCGTCGATTCCTAGTATAATTTCCCCTTTGTTTGCTAATGACCCTAGCACGTGTCTAAGCTCACTAATGACTTCTTCGTAATCCTCATCCCTCTTGTTACCTGCGCACGGTAGGTAAGCCGAAATTCCGAAAAATCTTAATGACCCCTTTTGAAATTCTATAACCGTAATTTTCTCCGAACACAAATCTGTTAAAATTACCCCATTAGCCGTACCTGAATTAACGCAAATTGCCGTCCGTGGGCAATTACCTACTTTATAAAAAATATCCATATGTGAGGTGAAGCCTCTTACTCTGCCTCCGCGTATGTTCGGTTCCTGAATAAAACAAATATCTATTCCCTCGTCCGCGATAATTTTCGTTAATAAATTTACCCCTGACATGCTTTTGTTTAAATTAATCTGCGCACACTTCACCAATGAAACAGAATCACTTACCCCGTTAGAATTCGATGTTTGATTAAACATCGTAATCGATGCTGTCGATGTACCGCTCCTCGAATCGCTTCATCGACGGGCAGCGTCGCGATTTGGCGTCGTGGTCAGTCTCGAACTTACGTCCATCTTTAACCGTGTCATTATGTCGCGTGCACACAACACAACACGTTTTGCGGCTCTTGCATTCCTTGAATGCATGGCCGCTTTCACCGCACTTTCCACACACTTGTTCTTTTATTTTACAGTCCGCAGATCTGTGACCGAACCCGTGGCACTGAAAACACTGTAGAATTTCTCTATAGTCTTCCGCGAATACACATTCATAACCAATTTTCAGCGGTCGATCTTGTAGAAGTTTCCTTAGCAAAGCAGGCACTTCCACAACGACAGATTTTGTGTGCATGCTAATATATATACATTAATCTATATTTAATCATAATTATAAATTCTTTTTTAATATATATTATATTTTAAGTGTGTCGGTCATTGCCTTAGGCAATGGTATCTATTACAGTTTCGGCCGTGACGTTGACGTCGATTCGGAATAAACGCATCCACGGCTTGCGTTTCTCCACGTTGTTCATTTTTAATTCGGTCTTATTAACAGCCTTTTTAAATTTCTCTAGATCGTTGGCATCCGGACAGTTAATTTTCACGCCTCCATTTTTTAGCATAGTCATTTTGGCAATGCCGATTTCATTCTCCACGGGATCAACACACGTCATGATGCGACATTTAACTTGTGCACTTGTTAATTTATCTTCCCCGCATTTAACAATCACCTCGTTTTTCTTTAAAGCACTCACATAGGAGCTCTTAACCTCCTTTCTGGAAACCGGCTTCGCCGTCGCTTTTTCCGCCGGAACTTGCTCCGCCAATTTCTTCTTCATTTTCTCCATATTGTCGTCCGCAGCGTCCAACAACTCGCGCATATTCACCAGCATGCCGCACATTATTAGCATGGTATTTGCCATGCTGTTTACCGTTGCACGTACTTCTTTTCGGTCCGAAACACTAATTGTCGATGACACATCCGGTACAAGTTTCAGGATTTTCTCCTTCATCTCGTTCACATTAGCCGCAAATTGTTCTCCTTTCGTTGCCATTATAGTAACGAAAATTGAACTTATTCACCGCACTCACCGCACTCAGGTAAAAACAGGTAAAATCGCAAAGGTCACTCGAAGTTAATCCGCTTATAAAAGTGCTCGCCAGGTAGGTGCTTAAGGGAGAGAACACGTCTGCTCCGCTCAAGCTCTGGATCGCAACTTAAGACATCAGGACGGTGGCCATGGAAGTCGGAATCCGCCAAGGAGTGTGTAACAACTCACCTGACGAAGTTACTAGCCCTGAAAATGGATGGCGCTAAAGCGTTATGCTTATACTCGACCGTCAGCGGCATGTGCGGTGTACGGCCACTACTCGTAGTGGCCGGCCATGAAGCCCTGACGAGTAGGAGGGTCGCGGCGGTGTGCGCAGAAGGATTGGGCGTGGGCCCGTCTGGAGCCGCCGTCGGTGCAGATCTTGGTGGTAGTAGCAAATACTCCAGCGAGGCCCTGGAGGACTGACGTGGAGAAGGGTTTCGTGTGAACAGCCGTTGCACACGAGTCAGTCGATCCTAAGCCCTAGGCGAAAGCCGATGTTGATGTTGGTGTATCTCAATGGCGATGACATTTTATAAACATATATTTGTTACATTGTTGATAAAAATCACACCCAACGGGCGAAAGGGAATCCGGTTCCTATTCCGGAACCCGGCAGCGGAACCGTTAATAAGTCGTGCCCTCGCAAGAGAGTTCGTCGGGGCAACCCAAAAAGACCTGGAGACGCCGTCGGGAGATCCGGAAAGAGTTTTCTTTTCTGTATGAGCGTTCGAGTTCCATGGAATCCTCTAGCAGGGAGATATGGTTTGGAACGCGAAGAGCACCTCAGTTGCGGCGGTGTCCGGATCTTCCCCTCGGACCTTGAAAATCCAGGAGAGGGCCACGTCGAGTATCCTGCCGGTTCGTACCCATATCCGCAGCAGGTCTCCAAGGTGAACAGCCTCTAGTCGAAAGAATAATGTAGGTAAGGGAAGTCGGCAAATTGGATCCGTAACTTCGGGATAAGGATTGGCTCTGAGGACCGGGGCGTGTCGGGCTTGGTCGGGAAGCGGGTCCTGGCTGACGTGCCGGGCCTGGGCGAGGGGACGCGTGCGTTAGCGCGCGCCGATCCGAGCTCGGTCCCGTGCCTTGGCCTCCCGCGGAACTTCCTTGCTGCGAGGCCCGCGCGTGCGCACTCGGTTTCCACTGTCCCTACCCACTAGTTCGAGCCGAGCAGCCGAGCCGAGCGGACGTGTCTGAGCGGAGCAGGTAGCGAGCGGGTGACCGAACTGGTGGCGTGGGTTGGCGGTTGAGTCTGTGCAGAGCGAAGTGGTAGTGAGTGAATGCTGAGGAATAATAATAATTATTATAACTATTATATTATTATTATTATTACCAAAGCGGGACGTTGTTCGGTACTGTAAATAATTGTGCAAAGCGTATTGTTACGTAAATACAAACGCAGGACACGTGTGTGGTGGAGTGGACCGGAACGAGCGGATAGGCAGCCAGGAGCGCAGAGGAGCTGCAGAGACAGGTACAGAAGCCACGAATCAATGGATAAAGGTCAGATAAAATAGATTTATTAATCCAGTGATTCGCGTAATAAAGTCGGAAACGAGTGCGAGAGAGAGGGTGGGACGCTTAGAAAGTGCAGAGCAGGTAGCGGGCGTACGGCCAGTCGGCCGGGACGGGACCCGACCTTCGGAGCAGGTAGTGGCGCGGGCATAATAGGGGACCGGATGGAACAGGACGACATCACGGCGACGGTCAGCAACGGCAAGCGCGCGATGAACGGCGAAAAAGGGGCGGAAGGGACGGAAGACGGCGGGGCAGGTAGAAGTGAGACAGCGGTAAATGTGGATATACAAACTGAGCGGGAAGCGTCAGGCCAGGGGGGGGAGGAGGAAAGGGAGGAAAAGAATATGGAGTCGACCGCGGAGCAGGCAAACGATGAAGGCACGCTGGAGGCAGATACGCCGGAAGCCATACTGAGGCTGGTGCACGAAGCCATTAAGCTAGTGGGCGAACACACGAATAGGGTGGTAAATAATAGACTGCAGTTCCTGAGAGCCGACCAACTGGCAGTAGCGGAGGCGATGTCGAGGATATCAGTCCTAGTAAATATGCTAGTGCAGAGGAACGTGGAGGCGGAGAGAAAGAGCATGGTAGAGGAGATGAAGGGGCTGATAAAGGCATGCGCCACGGAAGCGGTAAAGGAAGCAATGAAGGAGGGTACAACAAAGAAGAAGGGTGACAAAAACGCGGCCAAAGAGGCAGGAGACAAGCAAAGGCCAACAAAGGCAAAGGCAAAGACAAACGGGACGCCGTCGGGTGACGAAAACAAAATGAATAAGCCAAAGAAAATGGCATACGCAGCGGTAGTGGGCCTCAAGAAGGAGGAGCAGGGAAGCTCCACGAAGGACGAGCTGGCGAGATGTGCGGCAGAAGGGGAAATAGAGGGAGGATTTACAGAGGTGAGAAGCAGAAGAGGGGGCAAGGTATTGCTGGTTACAGACGACGAGGAGAAACATAGGAAGCTTGTAGAAAATGCTAGCAAGCCGGAATCAAACCTGACGGTGCAGCCGGCACAGACTACAAGGACGCTGAAAGTGATGGGGGTGGAAGGCGGTATGAGCAAGGTAGAGGTGGCGAAGAAAATTGTCGCCGAAAATAAAGATGTATTCGGGACAGTGGCAGAGGAGGACGCGACGAGGAAAGTAACGATAATGGGTAAAACATTATCATACGGAGGCACCAGGGAGGACTGGACGATAAGAATCGGGACGGAGGAAGCCAACAAAATCAGAGAAAAGGGTGACTGCATAAGCGTGGCCATGAAGAATACAAGGGTGAGGGATTGGGTCGAAGTGACACGCTGCTTTCGATGCAACGAGTTCGGACACAGGGCGTACCAGTGCAGGAACAAGCTATGCTGCGCAAGGTGTGGAGGTGAGCACCAGCTTGCAGAATGTAAGGCGAAACAGCCAAACTGTCCGAACTGCGCCAAGCAGAACAGACCAGCCGGAGGACACTCAGCAGCAATGTCGGTATGCGAGACGTACAAACAAGAGCTGCAGAGGGAGAAGAGAAGAAACAGCTTCCGGTATTAACCTTCTCTCGGTTAATCTGGGGAAGGGCAAAGCGGCGACGGCGATGCTACAAGCATACGCAGAAGGGAGGAGGATAGACATCATAACGATACAAGAGCCAGCGAGAGGTAAAGGAGGGTGGGGGAATACGGTGGTGGTCGGGGAAGAAGGAGCAAAAACAGCAGTAATTGTTCGCGGGGACAGGCTGAGACAAAAGGTCACCAAGCTGGAACAGCATTGCGACAAAAACTGCACAACTGTTAGGACGGCAGAAGGCACGACTATCGCTAGTGTCTATGTGGAACCGGGATCCCCCGATCTGCTGACGGACAGGATACAAAAAATGGAAAGGCTAGTGGACCAGTGTGGCGGAGCGATTATTCTGGCGGGAGACTTTAACGCCAGACACGAAGCATGGGGATCAAGGGAGACAAACACAAGGGGGCAGCAGCTCATGGAGTTCGCGGTAACTAAAGGGCTGGAGATAGCGAATGGAGCGGAGGACCCACCCTCCTTCAGAAGTACAAACGGGGTGGGGTGGAACGACGTCATTTTGACAAAGGGAGGGCAGATGGCAAACTTTACCGTGCTGGAGGAGGAATTACTTAGCGACCATCAGTACCTGACGGCCGAATACGTGAAAGACACCGATAATGAGCAAGTGTGGAGGCCCGGAGATATAATATACATGCCATCGAAAGGCTGCTGGGAAAACTTCGAGGAAACACTCAGAAGAGAAATCACGAAGATCGAATGGGGATCGATGGACACAAGAGAGCAAGTGGAAGCGGCGGCCTCGGAATTCCAAGAGGCATGTAGGAAAGCATGCGAGACCAGCATGACAAAGAAAAAAGGGATAAAGGCAAGGAGAACAGGGGCCGAATGGTGGACGACAGAGCTCCAAGAGCTTAAATCCAGAGCTAATTGGACGCGGGGACACTGGCAGCGGGCGGGGGATGAGGAAGGCAGAGAGATATGGAGGGAAGAAACACGACAGGCCAGGAAGGTACTCAAAAAGGCAGTGGAGGAAGGAAAGAAGAAACACTTCAGGGAAATATGTACCAGAGCGGGAAGAGCAGGACAAAACCCGTGGGGAATGGCTCATAAAATCATGGCGGCAGGAAAAGGGAAGAGTAGAAGGTGGTCGGCACTAGCGACGACGCAAAGGGAAGACGGCAGCTGGACGCTAACGGAAAAGGATACTCAAGAAGAACTAATGAAAAAATACTTCCCGGCGGAAGACGATGACATGTTAGAAGAGGCGTACCCACAGGAAGGGGACGGAGAGGAGAACATTAGCGCAGAGGAAGTGAGAGTCGCGGCCAAAGCCTTCAATCCCAAGAAGGCCTCAGGGAAAGATGGCGTCCCCACGGAGGCGCTGGTACATATCGTAAAAATAGGAGGAGAAATACTCAGCAAGATATATAACGCCTGCTGGAAAATAGGGGTGTTCCCGGAAGTATGGAAGCAGGCCAGGGTAGTGTGGTTGCCGAAACCAGGTGGCAAAGGAGCCCGACCGATATGCCTACTACCAGTGGTAGGAAAGGTGCTGGATAGGATCATGGCGGGGAGGCTTCAGCATCATCTGGAAACCAACGAAAAACTCGCGAAGTATCAGTATGGGTTTAGATGGGGCAGAAGCACCACAGACGCGGCGGAAAGGCTGGTGGAACAAGTAAAGAATAGCAAAGAGGACAAAAAGCACTGCCTGGTGGTGACAATGGACATCAGCAACGCATTTAATACCATCAGGCAGGGGGCAATAGGAAGAGCGTTAGAACAACTACGGTGCCCAATGGGACTCAGAAAGATGCTGCTGAGCTTCCTGAGAAGCCGAACAGTGAGCAGCGGGGAAATCAGTAAGGAGATAAGCAGAGGATGTCCACAAGGATCGTGCTCGGGGCCGCTCCTATGGCTAGTCGGTATGGAGTCCTGGTTCCGCAAGATGGAAGAGATGGAGGGGAAGATACACGCACAAGCATATGCCGACGATCAAGTGCTGGTAATAGCAGACGCCTCAGTAAAGAAGATCGAAGCAACATGGAAGGAAGTGTGGGACCGTTGCAGAAACTGGGCTGAAGAAGCAGGCGTGAAATACTGCCCCGAAAAGACGGAGGCGATGTTTGTGCAGTGGAGGAAAGTACAGAGAACACCCCAAATTGAGGCAGATGGGAGAAGGGTGGAGCTGCGGAAACAGGTTAAATACCTGGGACTGACCATAGACGACGGGCTGCTTTGGATTGATAATGCGAGAGCGGTCAGAGGTCGAACAACGAACACAGCCTGCAAGCTGTTCGTGGTGGCAGGGAAGACCTGGGGCACATCACCACAGATGCTGTCAGAGATCTACAGAGGAGCCATAGCACCAATGATGTTATATGGAGCAGAGATATGGGGAGTGAGAGGGAATGACAGCAGGATTAGGAAACATCTGGAAGCAGCACAAAGACCATTTCTATTAGCCATGACGCGGGCGTACCGAACATCCCCAACCGCGGCGCTGCAGAGGCTGACAAACATCAAGCCACTATATATCGAGGCAATAGGAATTAACGCGGAAAGGGTGGAAAGGAGACACGGGTATGAAAGGAGAGCAACAGCGGAGGGATTAGTGCACCCAGCAAAGAGAGGGCTGATAAACTACACAACGTGGAATGAGGAAGTAGAGACAGGTAGCGAAAGAACTATCTACACGGACGGCACAGCAGGGGGCGGACGAGCTGGTTGCGCCTATGTGGTTAAAGGCGACAAGGACGGCTGGGATGGTACAAAGAGAATAAAATTGGCAGGGCACGCGACAAACACGCAAGCAGAGCTGACAGCAATTGAGGAGGCGGTAACTGAGGCAACGAGAGCACCGGGAACAGTGACTGACATCGTGTCAGACTCTGAGGCGGCTCTCAGAGCCATCACAAAGCGGGAGCATAAGAACCAGCAGGCAAGGAGAATATACAAAAGAATACTACAGGCAAAAGAAGAGGGCACAGACATCAGGCTCCGGTGGGTGAAAGGACATGCTGGCTGCCAAGGCAACACAAAGGCAGATGAAGAGGCCAAAATAGCGGCAGAAGCAGAAGGGGAAGAACAGTACGTGCTAAGGACCAAAGCAGTCGCGAGAGAAAAGAGGAGGCGTAAAGAGGAAGAGGAGTGGCAGGAAGCCTGGAACAAGGCAAAAACCGGCAGACTGCTGCATACAATAGTGGAGGACATAAAAGTTGAAATAGGCCCGGTGAACAAAGAAACAGTGCAACTACTAACAGGACACGGAAGGTTTGAAGCCTACTACAGTAGGTTTAAACTACGGGAGACAGACGGGCAGTGCAAGTGCGGGCAAAGTGTCGAAACAGCGAAACATGTGTTGTGGGAATGCACGGAAGAAAGCAGAGAGACAGCGAGAAACATACTCAGGGAGAGCGCGAGAGAACTAGGCGCAGGGTGGCCGATAAAGATAACAGAGCATACGAAGACGGGAATATGGGAGGCGTTAAACCAATATGCGGAAGTGGTGGTAGAGGAGGAGACAGAAGAAGAGTAGATGGAGAAGAAGGATGCAGGGTCTTCGGCCCTCGCTCATTTTTGGAGTGAGGTTGGGCGTGTGGGTTCCCTTGACAGGCGGAGTCGCGACAGTAGTGGGTATGTAAGTAAGGAGAAGGGCTTAACGCCGTAAGGCAGGAAAGCGGAGTACACAAATGTCCCTACCCACTATCTAGCGAAACCACTGCCAAGGGAACGGGCTTGGAAAAATTAGCGGGGAAAGAAGACCCTGTTGAGTTTGACTCTAGTCTGGCACTGTAAGGAGACATGAGAGGTGTAGCATAAGTGGGAGGCGGCTCTGCCGTCGAATCTGAAATACCACTACTTTCATCGTTTCTTTACTTACTCGGTTAGGCGGAACGCGTGCGCCGTCCGCTAACCGCGGCGGTCTGCACGGTGTTCTCGAGCCAAGCGTGCCGAGTGGCGTGAAGCGTCGGTCGACCTCTCGGGGGAGGCCTTCGTCCGATCGCCGTCATATGCTCCCGCGTGATCCGATTCGAGGACACTGCCAGGCGGGGAGTTTGACTGGGGCGGTACATCTGTCAAATAATAACGCAGGTGTCCTAAGGCCAGCTCAGCGAGGACAGAAACCTCGCGTAGAGCAAAAGGGCAAAAGCTGGCTTGATCCCGATGTTCAGTATGCATAGGGACTGCGAAAGCACGGCCTATCGATCCTTTTGGCTTGAAGAGTTTTCAACAAGAGGTGTCAGAAAAATTACCACAGGGATAACTGGCTTGTGACGGCCAAGCGTTCATAGCGACGTCGCTTTTTGATCCTTAGATGTCGGCTCTTCCTATCATTGCGAAGCAGAATTCGCCAAGCGTCGGATTGTTCACCCGCCTATAGGGAACGTGAGCTGGGTTTAGACCGTCGTGAGACAGGTTAGTTTTACCCTCCTGATGACTCGTTGTTGCGATAGTAATCCTGCTCAGTACGAGAGGAACCGCAGGTTCGGACATTTGGTTCACGCACTCGCTCGATCGGGCGGTGGTGCGAAGCTACCATCCGTGGGATTATGCCTGAACGCCTCTAAGGCCGTATCCTGTCTAGTCAAAGTAGGCAACGATACCTTTAGGAGTTCCGGGAGTCGAAAGGCTCTAAACCATATGACTTTACTAGGCGTGCGGTGTTCGCACCGCGCGTCGCACTGGCCCTTAAATTGCCTGGCTGTGATGACTGGCGGACGACCGGACATTTCGGCTCGTCTCTGCCTCATCTCGAAAGGTCGACTATCGGTCCATATTTCGATGTCGGAACTCGGAATTGTTTGTAGACGACTTATGTACCTAGCAGGGTGTTGTTCCCGGTAGAGCAGTTACCACGCTGCGATCTGTTGAGACTCTGCCCTTTGCTTGGGGATTCGTCACGATGTACACGCACGATGATGTACTGGCTTGGTCGCGCACTACGATGATACATATCGTTTTATTCGTTCGAGCCGCCGTCGTTTTCTCATCACACACACACATCGTGTGCTGTTGTGTTGTCGTTGTTGATGTGTTGTTTGCACGTATGTCTGCATGTGACACGAGCATAGGCTTGCTTCGTGTCCAGTTATCAGACTTATTTGGGCACGCACACACACACACGCCGCGCAGCACACAACCGTGTGTGTGATAAACGAGCGCCCGAACATACACGGATAAATACATGTTGTACATCAATGTGCCGACTAAAGTACGTGCACGTACGTACGTCGTGATCGTACACCTCGAAAATATGCATTCATTTATTATTTTTTGAAGAAATTAAAATTGATAATTTTTTTTGATGATGATGATGATGTGTGTGTATAGAGCAGAGACGCCGAAAATCGTCGGGTCGGTCTCTGTTCGCGCACAACATCAGTTCACATAATATATTTTCATCATCGAGAGAGACACACACAAAAATAAAAAAAAAACACCACACACAGACTATCTCGTTCGATCTTATCATCGCATGTTGTTGAAGAAAGAAGAACGAGTGTTGTGAGTGTTGTGTGTGGAGAAAAAGAGGCGACTAAAACCATTACTACTTCTTACATTAGTTTAGTTGTAGTTAATGGGCGGCAGGTACACACCTATTTTTATTAACAACACAAAAATTTATTTTAACAACGAACGAGAGGAGAAAAGTACATTGTACACATTTTTTTTTTTTAACAAAAATAATGTGGGTGTTCTTAAAATTATTACGAACGAAAAATGTTAATAAATTAATAAAATATTTATTTCATCCATCATACCAGTTTTATTTTCAGCCACAGCAGTTAAACATAAAATAACAATAATATAAATAATAAATAAAAATATTAATTGAAGATATGATGATTAAATAATAATGCTGCTGGTAAAAATTACAATGGATAAACGATATTTTTTTTTAAATGGTCGATGGGCGTTATTCTGTACACGAATGGATATCAGATCTGCGGCCGTTATTCGGTACACGAATAGGCATCACATCTGCGGCCGTTATTCGGTACACGAATAGGGATCACATTTGCGGCCGCTATTCGGTACGTAAAGTGATATAATTAATTACCGTTTTTCTGTACCCATATCCGTAATGAATGTATGTTAAGTAAGGCGTGAGTGCTGGTTAAATTTCGCAATTTTCACACTTACCACCAATGTTTCCTTTCGACAGTCATCCGGTACCGGTGTGCGATTGACCTATATGTGGCGGCCGGTGGGTCGATGTGCCCGATGCTAAAAGCGAAATTTCGATCGACACGAAATAATTTCGAAATTTTTACCACGGTTCGCATTTATTTCCGCTCGTCGATGTGTTCTTTCGTATCGCGTAAGCGAATTAACGAATATTATATTTTAATATTATAAAAATAATTTCGACAAGAAATAATTTCGAAACTTTTACCACGGTTCGCAATTAATTTCCGCTCGTCGATCTTTTTTCCTTACGTTTCGTGCGAGCGAACGAACGAACGAACGAACGAACGAACGAATATTAATATTATCGAATGATAAAAGAAATTTCGACAGTCATTCTGTACCGGTGTGGCGGTCGGTCGGTGTGCACGGTGCGAAAAGCGAAATTTCGATCGACACGAAATAATTACGAAATTTTTACCACGGTTCGCATTTATTTCCGCTCGTCGATGTGTCCTTTCGTATCGCGTAAGCGAATTAACGAATATTATATTTTAATATAATAAAAATAATTTCTGCCGTTATTCGGTACCTATGTACGAAAAACCTATATGTGGCGGTCGGTCGGTCGGTCGGTGTGCACGGAGCTAAAACCGAAATTTCGACAAGAAATAATTTCGAAATAATTTCGAAACTTTTACCACGGTTCGCAATTTATTTCCGCTCGTCGATCTTTTTTCCTTACGTTTCGTGCGAGCGAGCGAGCGAGCGAGCGAACGAACGAACGAACGAACGAATATTATATTATCGAATGATAAAAGAAATTTCGACAGTCATTCTGTACCGGTGTGGCGGTCGGTCGGTGTGCACGGTGCGAAAAGCGAAATTTCGATCGACACGAAATAATTACGAAATTTTTACCACGGTTCGCATTTATTTCCGCTCGTCGATGTGTCCTTTCGTATCGCGTAAGCGAATTAACGAATATTATATTTTAATATTATAAAAATAATTTCGACAAGAAATAATTTCGAAACTTTTACCACGGTTCGCAATTAATTTCCGCTCGTCGATCTTTTTTCCTTACGTTTCGTGCGAGCGAACGAACGAACGAACGAACGAACGAACGAATATTAATATTATCGAATGATAAAAGAAATTTCGACAGTCATTCTGTACCGGTGTGGCGGTCGGTCGGTGTGCACGGTGCGAAAAGCGAAATTTCGATCGACACGAAATAATTACGAAATTTTTACCACGGTTCGCATTTATTTCCGCTCGTCGATGTGTCCTTTCGTATCGCGTAAGCGAATTAACGAATATTATATGTTAATATAATAAAAATAATTTCTGCCGTTATTCGGTACCTATGTACGAAAAACCTATATGTGGCGGTCGGTCGGTCGGTCGGTGTGCACGGAGCTAAAACCGAAATTTCGACAAGAAATAATTTCGAAATAATTTCGAAACTTTTACCACGGTTCGCAATTTATTTCCGCTCGTCGATCTTTTTTCCTTACGTTTCGTGCGAGCGAGCGAGCGAGCGAGCGAACGAACGAACGAACGAATATTATATTATCGAATGATAAAAGAAATTTCGACAGTCATTCTGTACCGGTGTGGCGGTCGGTCGGTGTGCACGGTGCGAAAAGCGAAATTTCGATCGACACGAAATAATTACGAAATTTTTACCACGGTTCGCATTTATTTCCGCTCGTCGATGTGTCCTTTCGTATCGTGTAAGCGAATTAACGAATATTATATTTTAATATTATAAAAATAATTTCGACAAGAAATAATTTCGAAACTTTTACCACGGTTCGCAATTTATTTCCGCTCGTCGATCTTTTTTCCTTACGTTTCCTGCGAGCGAACGAACGAACGAATATTATATTATCGAATGATAAAAGAAATTTCGACAGTCATTCTGTACCGGTGTGGCGGTCGGTCGGTGTGCACGGTGCGAAAAGCGAAATTTCGATCGACACGAAATAATTACGAAATTTTTACCACGGTTCACATTTATTTCCGCTCGTCGATGTGTCCTTTCGTATCGCGTAAGCGAATTAACGAAAATTTTATTTTAATAAAATAAAAATAATTTGTGCCGTTATTCCGTACCTATGCACGAAAAATATATATGTGAGGCGGTCGGTCGGTGTGCACGATGCCAAAAGCGTTATTCGGTACGGGCGTGCGAAATAATTGTACGCGGCGGTCGGTCGGTGTGCACGATGCTAAAAGCGTTATTCGGTACCTGTGTGCGAAAAACCTAAAGTCGAACGTTTTGACTTCGGTCCGCTTTATTTCCACTCGCCGATCTGTCCTTTCGCATCGTGAAAGCGAATTAACGAAAATTTTATTTTATTAAAATAAAAATAATTTCTGCCGTTATTCTGTACCTATGTACGAAAAATATATATGTTAGGCGGTCGGTCGGTGTGCACGATGCCAAAAGCGTTATTCGGTACGGGCGTGCGAAATAATTGTACGCGGCGGTCGGTCGGTGTGCACGATGCTAAAAGCGTTATTCGGTACCCGTGTGCGAAAAACCTAAAGTCGAACGTTTCGACTTCGGTCCGCTTTATTTCCACTCGCCGATCTGTCCTTTCGCATCGTGAAAGCGAATTAACGAAAATTTTATTTTAATAAAATAAAAATAATTTCTGCCGTTATTCTGTACCTATGTACGAAAAATATATATGTTAGGCGGTCGGTCGGTGTGCACGATGCCAAAAGCGTTATTCGGTACGGGCGTGCGAAATAATTGTACGCGGCGGTCGGTCGGTGTGCACGATGCTAAAAGCGTTATTCGGTACCCGTGTGCGAAAAACCTAAAGTCGAACGTTTCGACTTCGGTCCGCTTTATTTCCACTCGCCGATCTGTCCTTTCGCATCGTGAAAGCGAATTAACGAAAATTTTATTTTAATAAAATAAAAATAATTTCTGCCGTTATTCTGTACCTATGTACGAAAAATATATATGTGAGGCGGTCGGTCGGTGTGCACGAAGCCAAAAGCGTTATTCGGTACGGGCGTGCGAAATAATTGTACGCGGTGGTCGGTCGGTGTGCACGATGCTAAAAGCGTTATTCGGTACCCGTGTGCGAAAAACCTAAAGTCGAACGTTTTGACTTCGGTCCGCTTTATTTCCACTCGCCGATCTGTCCTTTCGCATCGTGAAAGCGAATTAACGAAAATTTTATTTTAATAAAATAAAAATAATTTCTGCCGTTATTCTGTACCTATGTACGAAAAATATATATATGAGGCGGTCGGTCGGTGCGAATAAGCGAATTGACGAAAATTTTATTTTAATATAATAAAAATAATTTCTGCCGTTATTCGGTACCTGTGTACGAAAAACATATATATGAGGCGGTCGGTCGGTGCGAATAAGCGAATTGACGAAAATTTTATTTTAATATAATAAAAATAATTTCTGCCGTTATTCGGTACCTGTGTACGAAAAACATATATATGAGGCGGTCGGTCGGTGCGAATAAGCGAATTGACGAAAATTTTATTTTAATATAATAAAAATAATTTCTGCCGTTATTCGGTACCTGTGTACGAAAAACATATATATGAGGCGGTCGGTCGGTGCGAATAAGCGAATTGACGAAAATTTTATTTTAATAAAATAAAAATAATTTCTGCCGTTATTCGGTACATATGTACGAAAAACATATATATGAGGCGGTCGGTCGGTGCGAATAAGCGAATTGACGAAAATTTTATTTTAATATAATAAAAATAATTTCTGCCGTTATTCTGTACCTGTGTACGAAAAACATATATATGAGGCGGTCGGTCGGTGCGAATAAGCGAATTGACGAAAATTTTATTTTAATAAAGTAAAAATAATTTCTGCCGTTATTCGGTACCTATGTACGAAAAACATATATATGAGGCGGTCGGTCGGTGCGAATAAGCGAATTGACGAAAATTTTATTTTAATATAATAAAAATAATTTCTGACGTTATTCTGTACCTGTGTACGAAAAACATATATATGAGGCGGTCGGTCGGTGCGAATAAGCGAATTGACGAAAATTTTATTTTAATATAATAAAAATAATTTCTGCCGTTATTCGGTACCTGTGTACGAAAAACATATATATGAGGCGGTCGGTCGGTGCGAATAAGCGAATTGACGAAAATTTTATTTTAATAAAATAAAAATAATTTCTGCCGTTATTCGGTACCTATGTACGAAAAACATATATATGAGGCGGTCGGTCGGTGCGAATAAGCGAATTGACGAAAATTTTATTTTAATATAATAAAAATAATTTCTGCCGTTATTCGGTACCTGTGTACGAAAAGCATATATATGAGGCGGTCGGTCGGTGTGCACGATGCTAAAAGCGTTATTCGGTACGGGCGGGCGAAAAACTTATATGCGGCGGTCGGTCGGTGTGCACGATGCCGAGAGCGTTATTCGGTACCTGTGTGCGAGAGACATATATATATGGTGGTGCACGGTGCGATGAGCGAATTTTCATTTTACGCAAATAAAGTCGAGTATTACGCTTCGTTTCGTCTTGTTTCACACACAAATGATATTTTCGGGCAGTGCTAAGTGGAAAAATAAAAATAAAATTTCTCGCCGTTATTCTGTACAAATATGCATCAAACAGCTGTATGGGCGGTGCAGGTCGAAAGCGTTATTCGGTACCGGTGTGCGAAAAACCTAATGTCGAACGTTTTAACTTCGGTCCGCTTTATTTCCACTCGCCGATGTGTCCTTTCGTATCGAGTAAGCGAATTAATGAAAATTTTATTTTAATAAAATAAAAATAATTTCTGCCGTTATTCGATACCTATGTACGAGAAACATATATATGAGGCGGTCGGTCGGTCGGTCGGTCGGCGCGCACGATGCTAACAGCGTTATTCGGTACGGGCGTGCGAAAAACTTATATGCGGCGGTCGGTCGGTGCGCACGATGCCGAAAGCGTTATTCGGTACCTGTGTGCGAGAGACATATATATGGTGGTGCACGGTGCGATGAGCGAATTTTCGATTTACGCAAATAAAGTCGAGTATTACGCTTCGTTTCGTCTTGTTTCACACACAAATGATATTTTCGGGCAGCGCTAGGTGGAAAAATAAAAAATTAATTTCTCGTCGTTATTCTGTTTTCGAAACTTTTACCACGGTTCGCAATTTATTTCCGCTCGTCGATCTTTTTTCCTTACGTTTCGTGCGAGCGAACGAACGAACGAATATTATATTATCGAATGATAAAAGAAATTTCGACAGTCATTCTGTACCGGTGTGGCGGTCGGTCGGTGTGCACGGTGCGAAAAGCGAAATTTCGATCGACACGAAATAATTACGAAATTTTTACCACGGTTCACATTTATTTCCGCTCGTCGATGTGTCCTTTCGTATCGCGTAAGCGAATTAACGAAAATTTTATTTTAATAAAATAAAAATAATTTCTGCCGTTATTCCGTACCTATGCACGAAAAATATATATGTGAGGCGGTCGGTCGGTGTGCACGATGCCAAAAGCGTTATTCGGTACGGGCGTGCGAAATAATTGTACGCGGCGGTCGGTCGGTGTGCACGATGCTAAAAGCGTTATTCGGTACCTGTGTGCGAAAAACCTAAAGTCGAACGTTTTGACTTCGGTCCGCTTTATTTCCACTCGCCGATCTGTCCTTTCGCATCGTGAAAGCGAATTAACGAAAATTTTATTTTATTAAAATAAAAATAATTTCTGCCGTTATTCTGTACCTATGTACGAAAAATATATATGTGAGGCGGTCGGTCGGTGTGCACGAAGCCAAAAGCGTTATTCGGTACGGGCGTGCGAAATAATTGTACGCGGTGGTCGGTCGGTGTGCACGATGCTAAAAGCGTTATTCGGTACCCGTGTGCGAAAAACCTAAAGTCGAACGTTTTGACTTCGGTCCGCTTTATTTCCACTCGCCGATCTGTCCTTTCGCATCGTGAAAGCGAATTAACGAAAATTTTATTTTATTAAAATAAAAATAATTTCTGCCGTTATTCTGTACCTATGTACGAAAAATATATATGTTAGGCGGTCGGTCGGTGTGCACGATGCCAAAAGCGTTATTCGGTACGGGCGTGCGAAATAATTGTACGCGGCGGTCGGTCGGTGTGCACGATGCTAAAAGCGTTATTCGGTACCCGTGTGCGAAAAACTTAAAGTCGAACGTTTCGACTTCGGTCCGCTTTATTTCCACTCGCCGATCTGTCCTTTCGCAGCGTGAAAGCGAATTAACGAAAATTTTATTTTAATAAAATAAAAATAATTTCTGCCGTTATTCTGTACCTATGTACGAAAAATATATATGTTAGGCGGTCGGTCGGTGTGCACGATGCCAAAAGCGTTATTCGGTACGGGCGTGCGAAATAATTGTACGCGGCGGTCGGTCGGTGTGCACGATGCTAAAAGCGTTATTCGGTACCCGTGTGCGAAAAACCTAAAGTCGAACGTTTCGACTTCGGTCCGCTTTATTTCCACTCGCCGATCTGTCCTTTCGCATCGTGAAAGCGAATTAACGAAAATTTTATTTTAATAAAATAAAAATAATTTCTGCCGTTATTCTGTACCTATGTACGAAAAATATATATGTGAGGCGGTCGGTCGGTGTGCACGAAGCCAAAAGCGTTATTCGGTAAGGGCGTGCGAAATAATTGTACGCGGTGGTCGGTCGGTGTGCACGATGCTAAAAGCGTTATTCGGTACCCGTGTGCGAAAAACCTAAAGTCGAACGTTTTGACTTCGGTCCGCTTTATTTCCACTCGCCGATCTGTCCTTTCGCATCGTGAAAGCGAATTAACGAAAATTTTATTTTAATAAAATAAAAATAATTTCTGCCGTTATTCTGTACCTATGTACGAAAAATATATATATGAGGCGGTCGGTCGGTGCGAATAAGCGAATTGACGAAAATTTTATTTTAATATAATAAAAATAATTTCTGCCGTTATTCGGTACCTGTGTACGAAAAACATATATATGAGGCGGTCGGTCGGTGCGAATAAGCGAATTGACGAAAATTTTATTTTAATATAATAAAAATAATTTCTGCCGTTATTCGGTACCTGTGTACGAAAAACATATATATGAGGCGGTCGGTCGGTGCGAATAAGCGAATTGACGAAAATTTTATTTTAATATAATAAAAATAATTTCTGCCGTTATTCGGTACCTGTGTACGAAAAACATATATATGAGGCGGTCGGTCGGTGCGAATAAGCGAATTGACGAAAATTTTATTTTAATAAAATAAAAATAATTTCTGCCGTTATTCGGTACATATGTACGAAAAACATATATATGAGGCGGTCGGTCGGTGCGAATAAGCGAATTGACGAAAATTTTATTTTAATATAATAAAAATAATTTCTGCCGTTATTCTGTACCTGTGTACGAAAAACATATATATGAGGCGGTCGGTCGGTGCGAATAAGCGAATTGACGAAAATTTTATTTTAATAAAATAAAAATAATTTCTGCCGTTATTCGGTACCTATGTACGAAAAACATATATATGAGGCGGTCGGTCGGTGCGAATAAGCGAATTGACGAAAATTTTATTTTAATATAATAAAAATAATTTCTGACGTTATTCTGTACCTGTGTACGAAAAACATATATATGAGGCGGTCGGTCGGTGCGAATAAGCGAATTGACGAAAATTTTATTTTAATATAATAAAAATAATTTCTGCCGTTATTCGGTACCTGTGTACGAAAAACATATATATGAGGCGGTCGGTCGGTGCGAATAAGCGAATTGACGAAAATTTTATTTTAATAAAATAAAAATAATTTCTGCCGTTATTCGGTACCTATGTACGAAAAACATATATATGAGGCGGTCGGTCGGTGCGAATAAGCGAATTGACGAAAATTTTATTTTAATATAATAAAAATAATTTCTGCCGTTATTCGGTACCTGTGTACGAAAAGCATATATATGAGGCGGTCGGTCGGTGTGCACGATGCTAAAAGCGTTATTCGGTACGGGCGGGCGAAAAACTTATATGCGGCGGTCGGTCGGTGTGCACGATGCCGAGAGCGTTATTCGGTACCTGTGTGCGAGAGACATATATATATGGTGGTGCACGGTGCGATGAGCGAATTTTCATTTTACGCAAATAAAGTCGAGTATTACGCTTCGTTTCGTCTTGTTTCACACACAAATGATATTTTCGGGCAGTGCTAAGTGGAAAAATAAAAATAAAATTTCTCGCCGTTATTCTGTACAAATATGCATCAAACAGCTGTATGGGCGGTGCAGGTCGAAAGCGTTATTCGGTACCGGTGTGCGAAAAACCTAATGTCGAACGTTTTAACTTCGGTCCGCTTTATTTCCACTCGCCGATGTGTCCTTTCGTATCGAGTAAGCGAATTAATGAAAATTTTATTTTAATAAAATAAAAATAATTTCTGCCGTTATTCGATACCTATGTACGAGAAACATATATATGAGGCGGTCGGTCGGTCGGTCGGTCGGCGCGCACGATGCTAACAGCGTTATTCGGTACGGGCGTGCGAAAAACTTATATGCGGCGGTCGGTCGGTGCGCACGATGCCGAAAGCGTTATTCGGTACCTGTGTGCGAGAGACATATATATGGTGGTGCACGGTGCGATGAGCGAATTTTCGATTTACGCAAATAAAGTCGAGTATTACGCTTCGTTTCGTCTTGTTTCACACACAAATGATATTTTCGGGCAGCGCTAGGTGGAAAAATAAAAATTTAATTTCTCGTCGTTATTCTGTTTTCGAAACTTTTACCACGGTTCGCAATTTATTTCCGCTCGTCGATCTTTTTTCCTTACGTTTCGTGCGAGCGAGCGAGCGAACGAACGAACGAACGAACGAACGAATATTATATTATCGAATGATAAAAGAAATTTCGACAGTCATTCTGTACCGGTGTGGCGGTCGGTCGGTGTGCACGGTGCGAAAAGCGAAATTTCGATCGACACGAAATAATTACGAAATTTTTACCACGGTTCGCATTTATTTCCGCTCGTCGATGTGTCCTTTCGTATCGTGTAAGCGAATTAACGAATATTATATTTTAATATTATAAAAATAATTTCGACAAGAAATAATTTCGAAACTTTTACCACGGTTCGCAATTTATTTCCGCTCGTCGATCTTTTTTCCTTACGTTTCCTGCGAGCGAACGAACGAACGAATATTATATTATCGAATGATAAAAGAAATTTCGACAGTCATTCTGTACCGGTGTGGCGGTCGGTCGGTGTGCACGGTGCGAAAAGCGAAATTTCGATCGACACGAAATAATTACGAAATTTTTACCACGGTTCACATTTATTTCCGCTCGTCGATGTGTCCTTTCGTATCGCGTAAGCGAATTAACGAAAATTTTATTTTAATAAAATAAAAATAATTTCTGCCGTTATTCCGTACCTATGCACGAAAAATATATATGTGAGGCGGTCGGTCGGTGTGCACGATGCCAAAAGCGTTATTCGGTACGGGCGTGCGAAATAATTGTACGCGGCGGTCGGTCGGTGTGCACGATGCTAAAAGCGTTATTCGGTACCTGTGTGCGAAAAACCTAAAGTCGAACGTTTTGACTTCGGTCCGCTTTATTTCCACTCGCCGATCTGTCCTTTCGCATCGTGAAAGCGAATTAACGAAAATTTTATTTTATTAAAATAAAAATAATTTCTGCCGTTATTCTGTACCTATGTACGAAAAATATATATGTGAGGCGGTCGGTCGGTGTGCACGAAGCCAAAAGCGTTATTCGGTACGGGCGTGCGAAATAATTGTACGCGGTGGTCGGTCGGTGTGCACGATGCTAAAAGCGTTATTCGGTACCCGTGTGCGAAAAACCTAAAGTCGAACGTTTTGACTTCGGTCCGCTTTATTTCCACTCGCCGATCTGTCCTTTCGCATCGTGAAAGCGAATTAACGAAAATTTTATTTTATTAAAATAAAAATAATTTCTGCCGTTATTCTGTACCTATGTACGAAAAATATATATGTTAGGCGGTCGGTCGGTGTGCACGATGCCAAAAGCGTTATTCGGTACGGGCGTGCGAAATAATTGTACGCGGCGGTCGGTCGGTGTGCACGATGCTAAAAGCGTTATTCGGTACCCGTGTGCGAAAAACTTAAAGTCGAACGTTTCGACTTCGGTCCGCTTTATTTCCACTCGCCGATCTGTCCTTTCGCATCGTGAAAGCGAATTAACGAAAATTTTATTTTAATAAAATAAAAATAATTTCTGCCGTTATTCTGTACCTATGTACGAAAAATATATATGTTAGGCGGTCGGTCGGTGTGCACGATGCCAAAAGCGTTATTCGGTACGGGCGTGCGAAATAATTGTACGCGGCGGTCGGTCGGTGTGCACGATGCTAAAAGCGTTATTCGGTACCCGTGTGCGAAAAACCTAAAGTCGAACGTTTCGACTTCGGTCCGCTTTATTTCCACTCGCCGATCTGTCCTTTCGCATCGTGAAAGCGAATTAACGAAAATTTTATTTTAATAAAATAAAAATAATTTCTGCCGTTATTCTGTACCTATGTACGAAAAATATATATGTGAGGCGGTCGGTCGGTGTGCACGAAGCCAAAAGCGTTATTCGGTACGGGCGTGCGAAATAATTGTACGCGGTGGTCGGTCGGTGTGCACGATGCTAAAAGCGTTATTCGGTACCCGTGTGCGAAAAACCTAAAGTCGAACGTTTTGACTTCGGTCCGCTTTATTTCCACTCGCCGATCTGTCCTTTCGCATCGTGAAAGCGAATTAACGAAAATTTTATTTTAATAAAATAAAAATAATTTCTGCCGTTATTCTGTACCTATGTACGAAAAATATATATATGAGGCGGTCGGTCGGTGCGAATAAGCGAATTGACGAAAATTTTATTTTAATATAATAAAAATAATTTCTGCCGTTATTCGGTACCTGTGTACGAAAAACATATATATGAGGCGGTCGGTCGGTGCGAATAAGCGAATTGACGAAAATTTTATTTTAATATAATAAAAATAATTTCTGCCGTTATTCGGTACCTGTGTACGAAAAACATATATATGAGGCGGTCGGTCGGTGCGAATAAGCGAATTGACGAAAATTTTATTTTAATATAATAAAAATAATTTCTGCCGTTATTCGGTACCTGTGTACGAAAAACATATATATGAGGCGGTCGGTCGGTGCGAATAAGCGAATTGACGAAAATTTTATTTTAATAAAATAAAAATAATTTCTGCCGTTATTCGGTACATATGTACGAAAAACATATATATGAGGCGGTCGGTCGGTGCGAATAAGCGAATTGACGAAAAATTTTATTTTAATATAATAAAAATAATTTCTGCCGTTATTCTGTACCTGTGTACGAAAAACATATATATGAGGCGGTCGGTCGGTGCGAATAAGCGAATTGACGAAAATTTTATTTTAATAAAATAAAAATAATTTCTGCCGTTATTCGGTACCTATGTACGAAAAACATATATATGAGGCGGTCGGTCGGTGCGAATAAGCGAATTGACGAAAATTTTATTTTAATATAATAAAAATAATTTCTGACGTTATTCTGTACCTGTGTACGAAAAACATATATATGAGGCGGTCGGTCGGTGCGAATAAGCGAATTGACGAAAATTTTATTTTAATATAATAAAAATAATTTCTGCCGTTATTCGGTACCTGTGTACGAAAAACATATATATGAGGCGGTCGGTCGGTGCGAATAAGCGAATTGACGAAAATTTTATTTTAATAAAATAAAAATAATTTCTGCCGTTATTCGGTACCTATGTACGAAAAACATATATATGAGGCGGTCGGTCGGTGCGAATAAGCGAATTGACGAAAATTTTATTTTAATATAATAAAAATAATTTCTGCCGTTATTCGGTACCTGTGTACGAAAAGCATATATATGAGGCGGTCGGTCGGTGTGCACGATGCTAAAAGCGTTATTCGGTACGGGCGGGCGAAAAACTTATATGCGGCGGTCGGTCGGTGTGCACGATGCCGAGAGCGTTATTCGGTACCTGTGTGTGAGAGACATATATATATGGTGGTGCACGGTGCGATGAGCGAATTTTCATTTTACGCAAATAAAGTCGAGTATTACGCTTCGTTTCGTCTTGTTTCACACACAAATGATATTTTCGGGCAGTGCTAAGTGGAAAAATAAAAATAAAATTTCTCGCCGTTATTCTGTACAAATATGCATCAAACAGCTGTATGGGCGGTGCAGGTCGAAAGCGTTATTCGGTACCGGTGTGCGAAAAACCTAATGTCGAACGTTTTAACTTCGGTCCGCTTTATTTCCACTCGCCGATGTGTCCTTTCGTATCGAGTAAGCGAATTAATGAAAATTTTATTTTAATAAAATAAAAATAATTTCTGCCGTTATTCGATACCTATGTACGAGAAACATATATATGAGGCGGTCGGTCGGTCGGCGCGCACGATGCTAACAGCGTTATTCGGTACGGGCGTGCGAAAAACTTATATGCGGCGGTCGGTCGGTGCGCACGATGCCGAAAGCGTTATTCGGTACCTGTGTGCGAGAGACATATATATGGTGGTGCACGGTGCGATGAGCGAATTTTCGATTTACGCAAATAAAGTCGAGTATTACGCTTCGTTTCGTCTTGTTTCACACACAAATGATATTTTCGGGCAGCGCTAGGTGGAAAAATAAAAATTTAATTTCTCGTCGTTATTCTGTTTTCGAAACTTTTACCACGGTTCGCAATTTATTTCCGCTCGTCGATCTTTTTTCCTTACGTTTCGTGCGAGCGAGCGAGCGAACGAACGAACGAACGAATATTATATTATCGAATGATAAAAGAAATTTCGACAGTCATTCTGTACCGGTGTGGCGGTCGGTCGGTGTGCACGGTGCGAAAAGCGAAATTTCGATCGACACGAAATAATTACGAAATTTTTACCACGGTTCGCATTTATTTCCGCTCGTCGATGTGTCCTTTCGTATCGTGTAAGCGAATTAACGAATATTATATTTTAATATTATAAAAATAATTTCGACAAGAAATAATTTCGAAACTTTTACCACGGTTCGCAATTTATTTCCGCTCGTCGATCTTTTTTCCTTACGTTTCCTGCGAGCGAACGAACGAACGAATATTATATTATCGAATGATAAAAGAAATTTCGACAGTCATTCTGTACCGGTGTGGCGGTCGGTCGGTGTGCACGGTGCGAAAAGCGAAATTTCGATCGACACGAAATAATTACGAAATTTTTACCACGGTTCACATTTATTTCCGCTCGTCGATGTGTCCTTTCGTATCGCGTAAGCGAATTAACGAAAATTTTATTTTAATAAAATAAAAATAATTTCTGCCGTTATTCCGTACCTATGCACGAAAAATATATATGTGAGGCGGTCGGTCGGTGTGCACGATGCCAAAAGCGTTATTCGGTACGGGCGTGCGAAATAATTGTACGCGGCGGTCGGTCGGTGTGCACGATGCTAAAAGCGTTATTCGGTACCTGTGTGCGAAAAACCTAAAGTCGAACGTTTTGACTTCGGTCCGCTTTATTTCCACTCGCCGATTCTGTCCTTTCGCATCGTGAAAGCGAATTAACGAAAATTTTATTTTATTAAAATAAAAAATAATTTCTGCCGTTATTCTGTACCTATGTACGAAAAATATATATGTGAGGCGGTCGGTCGGTGTGCACGAAGCCAAAAGCGTTATTCGGTACGGGCGTGCGAAATAATTGTACGCGGTGGTCGGTCGTGTGCACGATGCTAAAAGCGTTATTCGGTACCCGTGTGCGAAAAACCTAAAGTCGAACGTTTTGACTTCGGTCCGCTTTATTTCCACTCGCCGATCTGTCCTTTCGCATCGTGAAAAGCGAATTAACGAAAATTTTATTTTAATAAAATAAAAATAATTTCTGCCGTTATTCTGTACCTATCTACGAAAAATATATATATGAGGCGGTCGGTCGGTGCGAATAAGCGAATTGACGAAAATTTTATTTTAATATAATAAAAATAATTTCTGCCGTTATTCGGTACCTGTGTACGAAAAACATATATATGAGGCGGTCGGTCGGTGCGAATAAGCGAATTGACGAAAATTTATTTTAATATAAATAAAAATAATTTCTGCCGTTATTCGGTACCTGTGTACGAAAAACATATATATGAGGCGGTCGGTCGGTGCGAATAAGCGAATTGACGAAAATTTTATTTTAATATAATAAAAATAATTTCTGCCGTTATTCCGTACCTGTGTACGAAAAACATATATATGAGGCGGTCGGTCGGTGCGAATAAGCGAATTGACGAAAATTTTATTTTAATAAAATAAAAATAATTTCTGCCGTTATTCGGTACATATGTACGAAAACATATATATGATGCGGTCGGTCGGTGCGAATAAGCGAATTGACGAAAATTTTATTTTAATATAATAAAAATAATTCTGCCGTTATTCTGTACCTGTGTACGAAAACATATATGAGGCGGTCGGTCGGTGCGAATAAGCGAATTGACGAAAATTTTATTTAATAAAATAAAAATAATTTCTGCCGTTTATTCGGTAGTACCTATGTACGAAAAACATATATATGAGGCGGTCGGTCGGTGCGAATAAGCGAATTGACGAAAATTTTATTTTAATAAAATAAAAATAATTTCTGCCGTTATTCGGTACATATGTACGAAAAACATATATATGAGGCGGTCGGACGGTGCGAATAAGCGAATTGACGAAAATTTTATTTTAATATAATAAAAATAATTTCTGCCGTTATTCTGTACCTGTGTACGAAAAACATGTATATGAGGCGGTCGGTCGGTGCGAATAAGCGAATTGACGAAAATTTTATTTTAATAAAATAAAAATAATTTCTGCCGTTATTCGGTACCTATGTACGAAAAACATATATATGAGGCGGTCGGTCGGTGCGAATAAGCGAATTGACGAAAATTTTATTTTAATATAATAAAAATAATTTCTGACGTTATTCTGTACCTGTGTACGAAAAACATATATATGAGGCGGTCGGTCGGTGCGAATAAGCGAATTGACGAAAATTTTATTTTAATAAAATAAAAATAATTTCTGCCGTTATTCGGTACCTATGTACGAAAAACATATATATGAGGCGGTCGGTCGGTGCGAATAAGCGAATTGACGAAAATTTTATTTTAATATAATAAAAATAATTTCTGCCGTTATTCGGTACCTGTGTACGAAAAGCATATATATGAGGCGGTCGGTCGGTGTGCACGATGCTAAAAGCGTTATTCGGTACGGGCGGGCGAAAAACTTATATGCGGCGGTCGGTCGGTGTGCACGATGCCGAGAGCGTTATTCGGTACCTGTGTGCGAGAGACATATATATATGGTGGTGCACGGTGCGATGAGCGAATTTTCATTTTACGCAAATAAAGTCGAGTATTACGCTTCGTTTCGTCTTGTTTAACACAAATGATATTTTCGGGCAGTGCTAAGTGGAAAAATAAAAATAAAATTTCTCGCCGTTATTCTGTACAAATATGCATCAAACAGCTGTATGGGCGGTGCAGGTCGAAAGCGTTATTCGGTACCGGTGTGCGAAAAACCTAATGTCGAACGTTTTAACTTCGGTCCGCTTTATTTCCACTCGCCGATGTGTCCTTTCGTATCGAGTAAGCGAATTAATGAAAATTTTATTTTAATAAAATAAAAATAATTTCTGCCGTTATTCGATACCTATGTACGAGAAACATATATATGAGGCGGTCGGTCGGTCGGCGCGCACGATGCTAACAGCGTTATTCGGTACGGGCGTGCGAAAAACTTATATGCGGCGGTCGGTCGGTGCGCACGATGCCGAAAGCGTTATTCGGTACCTGTGTGCGAGAGACATATATATGGTGGTGCACGGTGCGATGAGCGAATTTTCGATTTACGCAAATAAAGTCGAGTATTACGCTTCGTTTCGTCTTGTTTCACACACAAATGATATTTTCGGGCAGCGCTAGGTGGAAAAATAAAAATTTAATTTCTCGTCGTTATTCTGTTTTCGAAACTTTTACCACGGTTCGCAATTTATTTCCGCTCGTCGATCTTTTTTCCTTACGTTTCGTGCGAGCGAGCGAGCGAACGAACGAACGAACGAACGAACGAATATTATATTATCGAATGATAAAAGAAATTTCGACAGTCATTCTGTACCGGTGTGGCGGTCGGTCGGTGTGCACGGTGCGAAAAGCGAAATTTCGATCGACACGAAATAATTACGAAATTTTTACCACGGTTCGCATTTATTTCCGCTCGTCGATGTGTCCTTTCGTATCGTGTAAGCGAATTAACGAATATTATATTTTAATATTATAAAAATAATTTCGACAAGAAATAATTTCGAAACTTTTACCACGGTTCGCAATTTATTTCCGCTCGTCGATCTTTTTTCCTTACGTTTCCTGCGAGCGAACGAACGAACGAATATTATATTATCGAATGATAAAAGAAATTTCGACAGTCATTCTGTACCGGTGTGGCGGTCGGTCGGTGTGCACGGTGCGAAAAGCGAAATTTCGATCGACACGAAATAATTACGAAATTTTTACCACGGTTCACATTTATTTCCGCTCGTCGATGTGTCCTTTCGTATCGCGTAAGCGAATTAACGAAAATTTTATTTTAATAAAATAAAAATAATTTCTGCCGTTATTCCGTACCTATGCACGAAAAATATATATGTGAGGCGGTCGGTCGGTGTGCACGATGCCAAAAGCGTTATTCGGTACGGGCGTGCGAAATAATTGTACGCGGCGGTCGGTCGGTGTGCACGATGCTAAAAGCGTTATTCGGTACCTGTGTGCGAAAAACCTAAAGTCGAACGTTTTGACTTCGGTCCGCTTTATTTCCACTCGCCGATCTGTCCTTTCGCATCGTGAAAGCGAATTAACGAAAATTTTATTTTATTAAAATAAAAATAATTTCTGCCGTTATTCTGTACCTATGTACGAAAAATATATATGTGAGGCGGTCGGTCGGTGTGCACGAAGCCAAAAGCGTTATTCGGTACGGGCGTGCGAAATAATTGTACGCGGTGGTCGGTCGGTGTGCACGATGCTAAAAGCGTTATTCGGTACCCGTGTGCGAAAAACCTAAAGTCGAACGTTTTGACTTCGGTCCGCTTTATTTCCACTCGCCGATCTGTCCTTTCGCATCGTGAAAGCGAATTAACGAAAATTTTATTTTAATAAAATAAAAATAATTTCTGCCGTTATTCTGTACCTATGTACGAAAAATATATATATGAGGCGGTCGGTCGGTGCGAATAAGCGAATTGACGAAAATTTTATTTTAATATAATAAAAATAATTTCTGCCGTTATTCGGTACCTGTGTACGAAAAACATATATATGAGGCGGTCGGTCGGTGCGAATAAGCGAATTGACGAAAATTTTATTTTAATATAATAAAAATAATTTCTGCCGTTATTCGGTACCTGTGTACGAAAAACATATATATGAGGCGGTCGGTCGGTGCGAATAAGCGAATTGACGAAAATTTTATTTTAATATAATAAAAATAATTTCTGCCGTTATTCGGTACCTGTGTACGAAAAACATATATATGAGGCGGTCGGTCGGTGCGAATAAGCGAATTGACGAAAATTTTATTTTAATAAAATAAAAATAATTTCTGCCGTTATTCGGTACATATGTACGAAAAACATATATATGAGGCGGTCGGTCGGTGCGAATAAGCGAATTGACGAAAATTTTATTTTAATATAATAAAAATAATTTCTGCCGTTATTCTGTACCTGTGTACGAAAAACATATATATGAGGCGGTCGGTCGGTGCGAATAAGCGAATTGACGAAAATTTTATTTTAATAAAATAAAAATAATTTCTGCCGTTATTCGGTACCTATGTACGAAAAACATATATATGAGGCGGTCGGTCGGTGCGAATAAGCGAATTGACGAAAATTTTTATTTTAATAAAATAAAAATAATTTCTGCCGTTATTCGGTACATATGTACGAAAAACATATATATGAGGCGGTCGGACGGTGCGAATAAGCGAATTGACGAAAATTTTATTTTAATATAATAAAAATAATTTCTGCCGTTATTCTGTACCTGTGTACGAAAAACATATATATGAGGCGGTCGGTCGGTGCGAATAAGCGAATTGACGAAAATTTTATTTTAATAAAATAAAAATAATTTCTGCCGTTATTCGGTACCTATGTACGAAAAACATATATATGAGGCGGTCGGTCGGTGCGAATAAGCGAATTGACGAAAATTTTATTTTAATATAATAAAAATAATTTCTGACGTTATTCTGTACCTGTGTACGAAAAACATATATATGAGGCGGTCGGTCGGTGCGAATAAGCGAATTGACGAAAATTTTATTTTAATATAATAAAAATAATTTCTGCCGTTATTCGGTACCTGTGTACGAAAAACATATATATGAGGCGGTCGGTCGGTGCGAATAAGCGAATTGACGAAAATTTTATTTTAATAAAATAAAAATAATTTCTGCCGTTATTCGGTACCTATGTACGAAAAACATATATATGAGGCGGTCGGTCGGTGCGAATAAGCGAATTGACGAAAATTTTATTTTAATATAATAAAAATAATTTCTGCCGTTATTCGGTACCTGTGTACGAAAAGCATATATATGAGGCGGTCGGTCGGTGTGCACGATGCTAAAAGCGTTATTCGGTACGGGCGGGCGAAAAACTTATATGCGGCGGTCGGTCGGTGTGCACGATGCCGAGAGCGTTATTCGGTACCTGTGTGCGAGAGACATATATATATGGTGGTGCACGGTGCGATGAGCGAATTTTCATTTTACGCAAATAAAGTCGAGTATTACGCTTCGTTTCGTCTTGTTTCACACACAAATGATATTTTCGGGCAGTGCTAAGTGGAAAAATAAAAATAAAATTTCTCGCCGTTATTCTGTACAAATATGCATCAAACAGCTGTATGGGCGGTGCAGGTCGAAAGCGTTATTCGGTACCGGTGTGCGAAAAACCTAATGTCGAACGTTTTAACGTCGGTCCGCTTTATTTCCACTCGCCGATGTGTCCTTTTGTATCGAGTAAGCGAATTAATGAAAATTTTATTTTAATAAAATAAAAATAATTTCTGCCGTTATTCGATACCTATGTACGAGAAACATATATATGAGGCGGTCGGTCGGTCGGTCGGTCGGCGCGCACGATGCTAACAGCGTTATTCGGTACGGGCGTGCGAAAAACTTATATGCGGCGGTCGGTCGGTGCGCACGATGCCGAAAGCGTTATTCGGTACCTGTGTGCGAGAGACATATATATGGTGGTGCACGGTGCGATGAGCGAATTTTCGATTTACGCAAATAAAGTCGAGTATTACGCTTCGTTTCGTCTTGTTTCACACACAAATGATATTTTCGGGCAGCGCTAGGTGGAAAAATAAAAATTTAATTTCTCGTCGTTATTCTGTTTTCGAAACTTTTACCACGGTTCGCAATTTATTTCCGCTCGTCGATCTTTTTTCCTTACGTTTCGTGCGAGCGAGCGAGCGAACGAACGAACGAACGAACGAACGAATATTATATTATCGAATGATAAAAGAAATTTCGACAGTCATTCTGTACCGGTGTGGCGGTCGGTCGGTGTGCACGGTGCGAAAAGCGAAATTTCGATCGACACGAAATAATTACGAAATTTTTACCACGGTTCGCATTTATTTCCGCTCGTCGATGTGTCCTTTCGTATCGTGTAAGCGAATTAACGAATATTATATTTTAATATTATAAAAATAATTTCGACAAGAAATAATTTCGAAACTTTTACCACGGTTCGCAATTTATTTCCGCTCGTCGATCTTTTTTCCTTACGTTTCCTGCGAGCGAACGAACGAACGAATATTATATTATCGAATGATAAAAGAAATTTCGACAGTCATTCTGTACCGGTGTGGCGGTCGGTCGGTGTGCACGGTGCGAAAAGCGAAATTTCGATCGACACGAAATAATTACGAAATTTTTACCACGGTTCACATTTATTTCCGCTCGTCGATGTGTCCTTTCGTATCGCGTAAGCGAATTAACGAAAATTTTATTTTAATAAAATAAAAATAATTTCTGCCGTTATTCCGTACCTATGCACGAAAAATATATATGTGAGGCGGTCGGTCGGTGTGCACGATGCCAAAAGCGTTATTCGGTACGGGCGTGCGAAATAATTGTACGCGGCGGTCGGTCGGTGTGCACGATGCTAAAAGCGTTATTCGGTACCTGTGTGCGAAAAACCTAAAGTCGAACGTTTTGACTTCGGTCCGCTTTATTTCCACTCGCCGATCTGTCCTTTCGCATCGTGAAAGCGAATTAACGAAAATTTTATTTTATTAAAATAAAAATAATTTCTGCCGTTATTCTGTACCTATGTACGAAAAATATATATGTGAGGCGGTCGGTCGGTGTGCACGAAGCCAAAAGCGTTATTCGGTACGGGCGTGCGAAATAATTGTACGCGGTGGTCGGTCGGTGTGCACGATGCTAAAAGCGTTATTCGGTACCCGTGTGCGAAAAACCTAAAGTCGAACGTTTTGACTTCGGTCCGCTTTATTTCCACTCGCCGATCTGTCCTTTCGCATCGTGAAAGCGAATTAACGAAAATTTTATTTTAATAAAATAAAAATAATTTCTGCCGTTATTCTGTACCTATGTACGAAAAATATATATATGAGGCGGTCGGTCGGTGCGAATAAGCGAATTGACGAAAATTTTATTTTAATATAATAAAAATAATTTCTGCCGTTATTCGGTACCTGTGTACGAAAAACATATATATGAGGCGGTCGGTCGGTGCGAATAAGCGAATTGACGAAAATTTTATTTTAATATAATAAAAATAATTTCTGCCGTTATTCGGTACCTGTGTACGAAAAACATATATATGAGGCGGTCGGTCGGTGCGAATAAGCGAATTGACGAAAATTTTATTTTAATATAATAAAAATAATTTCTGCCGTTATTCGGTACCTGTGTACGAAAAACATATATATGAGGCGGTCGGTCGGTGCGAATAAGCGAATTGACGAAAATTTTATTTTAATAAAATAAAAATAATTTCTGCCGTTATTCGGTACATATGTACGAAAAACATATATATGAGGCGGTCGGTCGGTGCGAATAAGCGAATTGACAAAAATTTTATTTTAATATAATAAAAATAATTTCTGCCGTTATTCTGTACCTGTGTACGAAAAACATATATATGAGGCGGTCGGTCGGTGCGAATAAGCGAATTGACGAAAATTTTATTTTAATAAAATAAAAATAATTTCTGCCGTTATTCGGTACCTATGTACGAAAAACATATATATGAGGCGGTCGGTCGGTGCGAATAAGCGAATTGACGAAAATTTTATTTTAATATAATAAAAATAATTTCTGACGTTATTCTGTACCTGTGTACGAAAAACATATATATGAGGCGGTCGGTCGGTGCGAATAAGCGAATTGACGAAAATTTTATTTTAATATAATAAAAATAATTTCTGCCGTTATTCGGTACCTGTGTACGAAAAACATATATATGAGGCGGTCGGTCGGTGCGAATAAGCGAATTGACGAAAATTTTATTTTAATAAAATAAAAATAATTTCTGCCGTTATTCGGTACCTATGTACGAAAAACATATATATGAGGCGGTCGGTCGGTGCGAATAAGCGAATTGACGAAAATTTTATTTTAATATAATAAAAATAATTTCTGCCGTTATTCGGTACCTGTGTACGAAAAGCATATATATGAGGCGGTCGGTCGGTGTGCACGATGCTAAAAGCGTTATTCGGTACGGGCGGGCGAAAAACTTATATGCGGCGGTCGGTCGGTGTGCACGATGCCGAGAGCGTTATTCGGTACCTGTGTGCGAGAGACATATATATATGGTGGTGCACGGTGCGATGAGCGAATTTTCATTTTACGCAAATAAAGTCGAGTATTACGCTTCGTTTCGTCTTGTTTCACACACAAATGATATTTTCGGGCAGTGCTAAGTGGAAAAATAAAAATAAAATTTCTCGCCGTTATTCTGTACAAATATGCATCAAACAGCTGTATGGGCGGTGCAGGTCGAAAGCGTTATTCGGTACCGGTGTGCGAAAAACCTAATGTCGAACGTTTTAACTTCGGTCCGCTTTATTTCCACTCGCCGATGTGTCCTTTCGTATCGAGTAAGCGAATTAACGAAAATTTTATTTTAATAAAATAAAAATAATTTCTGCCGTTATTCGATACCTATGTACGAGAAACATATATATGAGGCGGTCGGTCGGTCGGTCGGTCGGCGCGCACGATGCTAACAGCGTTATTCGGTACGGGCGTGCGAAAAACTTATATGCGGCGGTCGGTCGGTGCGCACGATGCCGAAAGCGTTATTCGGTACCTGTGTGCGAGAGACATATATATGGTGGTGCACGGTGCGATGAGCGAATTTTCGATTTACGCAAATAAAGTCGAGTATTACGCTTCGTTTCGTCTTGTTTCACACACAAATGATATTTTCGGGCAGCGCTAGGTGGAAAAATAAAAATTTAATTTCTCGTCGTTATTCTGTACAAATATGCATCAAACAGCTATATGGTGGAAGATTGAAAAAGAACGACCCGGCGAGCAGTATATGTATATATATCGCAAAGAAACGCCGAAATAAATATCCTTTTGGCTTTAATAAACCGTCGCATGGGTAAAATAAAATTAACTTGTTTAACAAATTTTTGCCCTATGCGACGGACGGAGAGACGAACGACGAACAACGGCGGGCGACGACACACGGCAACGGGCGACGACACAACAACCAGTGTAGTGTAATGCCATTATATACGTTACGTGTAATAAGTCGGCCGGCGTGTTTTTAGTTTTTATCTCTTGTGGGGGAACGCGAGGTCTCAGTGTGTTCACCAAGCTGCTACTTCTCTAGTATTATATATAATATATAATGAGATGTGTGTGGTGGTTTTGCGTGTTCGGTGTGCCTCATATAATCGTTCCCCATCATATAATACACATAATAAAATATCATCATCGTCTGTTGAAAATAAAATCACGGCCTCACGTGCCTGGACAGTTCGATGTATTTAATAAAACGACGACGAACCGGAGAGACGAACGACGAACAACGGCGGGCGACGACATACGGCAACGGGCCACACAACAACACCAGTGTAGTAGTGTAATGCCATTATATACGTTACGTGTAATAAGTCGGCCGGCGTGTTTTTAGTTTTTATCTCTTGTGGGGGAACGCGAGGTCTCAGTGTGTTCACCAAGCTGTGCTACTTCTCTAGTATTATATATAATGTATAATAAGAAGATGTGTGTGGTTTTGCGTGTTCGGTGTGCCTCATATAATCGTTCCCCATCATATTAATACACATAAAATATCATCATCGTCTGTTGAAAATAAAATCACGGCCTCACGTGTCTGGACAGTTCGATGTATTTAATATAAAACGACGACGAACCGGAGAGACGAACGACGAACAACGGCGGGCGACGACACACGGCAACGGGCGACGACACAACAACCAGTGTAGTGTAATGCCATTATATACGTTACGTGTAATAAGTCGGCCGGCGTGTTTTTAGTTTTATCTCTTGTTTGGGGGAACGCCGAGGTCTCAGTGTTGCAACAATCCTGCTACTCTATTATAATATATAATAAGATGTGTGTGGTTTGTGTGTCGGTTGTGCCTCATACAAAAATCGTTCCCCGTATTTTACTACATATATAAATATATCATCATCGTGTTATTATCGTCTGTTGAAAATAAAATCACGGCCTCGCCGTGTCTGGACAGTTCGATGTTTTAATAAAACGAGACGCGAGAAATCAGTTGCCGCCCGAGGAAATTTTTTTCTTGTCTCTCACCCACCATATATATATATATATATATATATACCGTCTGTTGAATATAAAATCACGGCCTCGCCGTGTCCGGACAGTTCGGTGTTGAAAACTCTAACAGGTAGTTTGAACCTGTCCGAATAGCACGTTCGCGGGACCCATTTCGTATATTCGTTTATGCGTATGGCCCTTATGCGAGCAACATGTAGACTGAACATGTAATATTTTTAAAGTAGCGGTGCGTAAAAACTCCGTGAAAATTCAAATGCAATAACTCACCGAATTCCGAGCGAGAATGAAAACTTATGTTGATTGAAATATATATATCATCATAAAGTCAGACGTTCGGGGGACCCGAGCGCGTGGTCCCCTTGGCCGAGACGATGATTTTCAATCTAACGAACAATGATGTTTTTTGTAGTGTGTGTAAGCCTTGGCGAGATGTGAAATTTATAAAATTTCTCTTCTCTCTCATGCCATATATATATATATTGATGCATTTCGGAGTTGTGTGTGGACCGAGAGTCTCTCCACCACTCCTATTCTTGGTGTTCACACCGCCGGCCGGCCGCCGTGTGCTCGTGTACATGTGCCGTCGTGTGCTGACGTGTGTGTCTCCGGGCGCATTATCAAACAAAAAAAATTCGTGGGTCTGCATAAATGTGTGAACGTCTAGTCGCAATATCGCCGTAGCACAACCGCCGCCCCGCGTTTCGTGTCTTTTACACAAGTTGCATCACGTCCACCGTCTTGACCCCGCCACAGGGGCGGGATAGGTGTTTTACTGGCGTGCTCTGTATACCAATGGAGTGACACGTTAACGTCGGGGGTCCGTGCACGCGTAAACCGGGATATGTGCGATGTTCCGTTCAGCAGAGAGCAGAATTACTACGAATTCTTGGTGTTCACCGCCGGCCGGCCGCCGTGTGCTCGTGTACATGTGCCGTCGTGTGCTGACGTGTGTCTCCGGGCGCATTATCAAACAAAAAAAGTCGTGGGTCTGCATAAATGTGTGAACGTCTAGTCGTAATATCGCCGTAGCACAACCGCCGCCCCGCGTTTCGTGTCTTTTACACAAGTTGCATCACGTCCACCGTCTTGACCCCGCCACAGGGGCGGGATAGGTGTTTTACTGGCGTGCTCTGTTATACCAATGGAGTGACACGTTAACGTCGGGGGTCCGTGCACGCGTAAACCGGGATATGTGCGATGTTCCGTTCAGCAGAGCAGAATTTCGAACCACCTCTTTATTATAAATAAATGAGCTCGTCGTTACACCGGGCGCGCGCGCGTAAGCGCCGCCGCTCGAGTGTGCGCGACTAAACACAGCTCCCTGGTTGATCCTGCCAGTAGTCATATGCTTGTCTCAAAGATTAAGCCATGCATGTCTCAGTACAAGCCAAATTAAGGTGAAACCGCGAAAGGCTCATTAAATCAGTTATGGTTCCTTAGATCGTACCACTTATCCTTGGATAACTGTGGTAATTCTAGAGCTAATACATGCAAACAGAGTTCCGACCGGAGACGGAAGGAGCGCTTTTATTAGATCAAAACCAATCGGTGTCGGACGCGAGTCCGTTCATCGTACAACTTGGTGAATCTGAATAACTTATTGCTGATCGCACGGTCTCGCACCGGCGACGCATCTTTCAAATGTCTGCCTTATTAACTGTCGATGGTAGGTTCTGCGCCTACCATGGTTGTAACGGGTAACGGGGAATCAGGGTTCGATTCCGGAGAGGGAGCCTGAGAAACGGCTACCACATCCAAGGAAGGCAGCAGGCGCGCAAATTACCCACTCCCGGCACGGGGAGGTAGTGACGAAAAATAACGATACAGGACTCATCCGAGGCCCCGTAATCGGAATGAGAACACTCTAAACCTTTTAACGAGGATCAATTGGAG
>CAXAKX010001389.1:0-22268 GCA_963969525.1 Ontholestes murinus | reverse complement strand
GGTGTCCCGTTAATGCGGGGAAATGGCTGGACCATAGATTCCTGGGGTCAAAATATGATGATTTAACACAACTTATCTATATCCAAAAATTTATGGTTAAGCCGGAATTTGTCTTCAAAGTTTCAAAATTTTTTATTTCTTTTGTTTATAACAATTGAACGCTTTATTCGATTTGAATGAAATTAATTATTAATAACTACCTTAGTATAATACACATTTAAGTAATTATGGATATTAGTGATTAACAGGAAATATAGAAAACAGTAGTACCACCACTTAAAAACTAAAATATTTTTTTATTAGTGCATCCAATAAAAACTAAAAAAATACTGCTTAAAAGAGAATTTGATTTTAAAACTTTTTTGTCTCTTAATAAAATTTGATATCTTTTACGGTTTTCACACAAAAAAATAAAATATATTTTTTTTATCTAGTAAAAACAAAATCTAGTTTTCCATCAAATTGAAAATATATGTTATTCGTGGCCGTCTTTCTTAAAAAAATGTAAATTATGTAAAATAATAATTACTGAGTGTCTTTAAATCATTTATTGTTAACTTTATCATAGTTCATAAATATTCACATTTGCAGCAAACAGATTTCTTGCTTGTATTAGGATTTTGCGAAGAAAATTGTTTAAAAAGTGTTAGATGTTGTTTTGATTTATTGTATCAATTGATATTATTTAATTTTTATTCAATTTACTTATCAATGAGTGCATAATGAGTATAATATATTCATATTTTATTTTTTTGTGCAAAAACCGTACAAGATATCAAAAACTAGTAAGAGTTAAAAAAGTTTTCTAAATGGAATTGATTCATTCTCGTGGCGGCCTTCCAACAGGAAGGACGCACGTAATTATGACATAGCTGCACTGATGAGCTGTGATACAGCGATACACGTGTCTACAGATAGTCATTACATAACACTTTTCGAGACTCGGTTAAAAAACGATAACACCACAAAATTGTTACATAGTGCTAAATATAATTTTAGACATGTAACGACAGCTTACAGTTATATCATTCAATGCCTGGCGGTGCTTTAGTACGGGGAGTAGTTGTTTTAACTGTTAGCTGGAGTTTTTACATTATTATGTAAAACATTAGTGCAGAAGCTCATAGAGATTTATTTCTCTCATTATTAATTATCATATATATATATATATATATATATATATATATATATATATATATATATATATGCGAAGTCGATTGTGATACTGAACGTAGCCGATTGTGTTCTTTTGTTGCTTGGTTTTTTATATCTCAATTGTCCTTGCTTACGGACACGGCACATCACGCAAAGCCACAACACAGGAATTAGGAATTTCATTATGAAATAATTTGTTTTTATTGTTAATATTTTATGGTTGCTTGTAATGCTAACTTCATTAATTGGGGATAATTCTATTAATCGTGTATAAGACAATAATTTTTAGTGAATTGTTAAAGCATGTTTGTTTAAAACGAATATTAGTATAATTTTGTATTAATAACGGGTGTCCAACAATTATTGCAGTCCCGGGTGGCGTTGGAATCAAAAACGTAGGTCGATTCTTACATGTGCCAAATAAATGAACTGACATTTTAATTGTCAAACATAACCTAAACGTGCATTTAAAGTGTTGTTAAATGCACGTTTAGGTTATGTTTGACAATTAAAATGTCAGTTCATTTATTTGGCACATGTAAGAATCGACCTACGTTATTGATTCCAACGCCACCCGGGACTGCAATAATTGTTGGACACCCGTTATAAATGAGATTACAAAGAACCTATATACTAGTGCGCAAAAAATATGGATATGGCGGTTAACAAAAATATCAATTTTTACAATATAATCGCTTATTATAGTGTTATAATCGTCTTGTCAGTAGACATAAAATATTGATATTTGTCAGTATAAACATCGATTTTGACAGAAACAATAATTTTAATGGCAGACAACAAATATATATTTTTCACAATACAAATGCAAATGACGATGTTATTTTACCAGTATACACAAAATATCCATTTATAAATATTACATGTAAATATTGATAGTAGACCAAGGATCTATTTTTTAGCAGTACAGGTGTCATTTTTTTATCAAATTTCCAATAATATTAAATATTAATTTAGCTCATATAATTCCAAAAACTAAACTTACTGTCAGAAATCAAACATTTTCTCTAACAGTGTTCCTATTACTAATTCCTAATTTTAGTTATTTTAAAAATATGAAAAGGGCAATAATGGCCCATTATTTTCTGCCTTTGCGTAACTTACGTAACCTTGGTTAATATGAATATTGCCTTTATATCTGATATTATGATTGTAGAATGAGTGCGATATTTGATCGTTCTAGAGATTTTTTTAAGATGGATAAGACACATATATGTACAGGCCTGATAATGACATTGTTTCTTGCACTTTCGTTGTGCGAGGGAAATAAATAAAATAATTGTAAAAGCCGTTAATTTCGTTATATGTTCACTCGTTTTATTCGAAAATCGAATTCGTATTTAAAAAATACAGAAATATTTTCCCTAGCGTCTAGGGTTGGGGGTAATTACCATGATTGGCCAGAAATTAGAGGGAGATGTTAAAACTGTCAAGGATAGTTTGTGAAAAGAACTTACAAGTAATGTTGGCAACATTCAAAGATACAGTCAATCAGAGTCATCCTTCCAGACAGTTCAGTTCATCAGCTAAACAGTGGATTTAGAAAATTGCAGATTGGCTTGACCTTTTTTATCAACACTCTAGCTGCTTGATCTTGGAGTTACCCATCCTAGTACTGTCCGAGTTTGGCATTGCTTGACTTCGGATATCGTTCGTCTTCGATTCTACATATCAGCCAACCGCACCATCATTCGCTTATTCGACGTAATTTCTACTAGCCCTACAGGCTTAACTGTAGTATTACCATCACCCTTGCCTGACGCACTCTTAGCCGTGTTCGGTGACAGATAGAGTTGAATAACACTATTATTCTTCCTATCGGCCCGCAACTCGAGCAAAAGCCTGCCCAGTGACAAGGAGCCAACAAGTAATCACCAACATTTTATATATTTATAAAAGTTTCCAGTTAGATCTTCCGGTGAACGCTATAGCAGCTGACACGTATATAAAAGTGTCGGCCGAGGTAGACGGCACAAGATACGTCTCTCAGTCGGTGCACGCAACCCTGTTCACATTGGGGGACGTTGGCAGGCCCGCTCAGGTCGATCGCGACAAACACCAGAGTATCGCCTCCCCTTCAGGGGGTGATAGTGTCGGTTCCGCTTAACGGCAAGTAGTCAAGAGGGGCCACGTCTCTCCAGACTACCTAACAACCGCCTCATCCTTAACTTGCACCAGCTAGGGGTTTCACAATTCTGCATTATCTGCCAGCTCTCCAAAATTTTTCGCACAGAAAAATAAATACTCAATCTCAAGCCACTTTTCGGTCCACCCATCCAGTCTCTGACCTTTGTTTGCCTCTATCTGACCACTCATCATACATCATGAGTAAGATCGCATCGTGGAGGACTCTCCGAAACTAACGGAGATCAGGAATCGCTATCGCAACTGCAGCAGTCCAAATCAAATGACGATTTCACGTCAGATAAATCAAAAAAAAGAACAAGAAAACTCCAATCATCTCTAACACTGAGTCAGAAGTCCCCGAAAACTCTGATATAAAAAAATTAAAAAGCGCCATACAAAATGCTCAAAAAAGCCAAATAACCGGTCAAGCATCGACTAGTCCCAAAATATCTCCTTCACAATCAATTTCTGACGAAAAAAGCCTAGTAATATAAAAAACTTACCTCTTAATACATTTGTAAAAAAATTAAGGAATTTTTAGTTGGGAAAGCATTTTACAGTTGGGAGGAATATTTTCAATTTAATTTTACTTCTTTAACATTTTAACATTTTAACCTATTCAGTAAATTATTTTATTTTATATTTTGTATTTATATACATATACATATATATGATATTTTAGGAATTTTTATTTTTTAGACGTTTTAAGGTTTTATTGATTTTGTTCTTAAATTTTTTATTTATTTTTTTTAAAGTTTTTTTAAAGTTTTAATTGCACCATTTTAATATTTTATCTACTAAGGTCTAACTTTTTATATTTTAACTAGAAAACATTTTATGTTTTTATTATCTTAATATTGACTATTTTTTACCTACTTGACTTAACTTTAGTATTTTTAGTTTTTATTATTTTAACATATCATTGTTAACCTATGCATTTTAATTTTTTAATTATTTATTTAATTTATTTTAGTGTATTATGTCGACGTTATATGTTATTATTTTATTTATTATGTTATTGTATAATTATGTATTATTTTATTTAATATAATTGACTATTAGATATAAGTTATTCATATGTGTTCATTTATCGGCAGCTAACTCACTACTACCATAACTATTGACACATTGACCTGCATTCTCATATGCTACAAATAATTTGTTTATATATATACTCCTACTTACTTATTTTATTTATATACGCGTCATGTAGAATTAAACAATTATAAAAAAGTTTCATTATTACAATTATAAGTTGACTTGTGTAAAACATGTACTGTTAAGCACCAATAAAATGTTTGTTTGTCCAAATAATCATCTCGAAAACCAAACAAGCGTTCGGTCAACTTAAATCACTACTGCTCGATAAAAGGCAGCGTTTCCTCTCCATTAAAGTTCATCTATATAAGGCAATCATACGGTCAAAAATGACATATGGTTTCCCTGCATGGATTACACTCTCCAAGTCGCAGAAGAATAAGTCGGAGACCACACAGAGCAAGATGATCCGTAGGATTCTCAATGCACCGTGGTACGTCTCTAACAATCAACTCCGCTCGAAATTAAACATCACTAGAGTCCAGGATTTTATCCATCAGCTGGCCCTCAGCCACTGTCCAAATTTTACCTCTGCCTTCTGCAGGATCATATTGAACCACGAGGCCCATGAGGCAAAAGAAAACGTACATTACAAGTGAACGAATAGTCACCTATCACGGCAATACACTTTTTTAAAAAATTTTTGGTAATTCAACAAAATTTTAAACTATAACTCCCATCACGATATAAAATAGTATATGGCTAACGCGTTTTTCTGAGATGCCTGTTGTCTCTGCTATCTATTCCAGCTTCAATCGGCGATCGGATAATACGGCATCATGAATCTTGTCGACCATTTCATCATTGGTAACAGTTCTTGGGCGTCCACTGTGTGGCTCGTCACTTGTGCTTGCAAGACTATGTGTGAACTCGCTCACCCAGAAGCTGATGATCGAGAAAGATGGAGTGCCCGCCATGAACCCCTAGCAATTTTTTTTGAATTTTCGTGGCCGTTTTACCAGCTATCCAGAAGGGTTTTATCACTGCACGAAATTCGATTTTATCCATTTTTGCGAAACCGCCTAACTTTCAGAGCAAAACTCACTCTTCAACAAAAACTATTGACAATAGATGTCTGAAATTTTGACAGTTGCCATAAAAAAGGGTTGCCCTTGCCGACCAATGAATCCACCTTAACCATAGTGCGCGATCTCTTGCCGATTCCGAAAACATTTCAAGGCGTCCTCGTAATGGTCTTTCAAGTAGTATTCAATTTTGGATGCACCATTTTTTTTTCGTTTTTAAGTGGTGGTACTACTGTTTTTTATACTTCCTGTTAATCAATAATGGCCATAATAACTGAAATGATGTTTACATAAATAAATAAATTTCATTCAAATCGAATAAAGCGTTCAATTCTTATAAACAAAAGAAATATATCTTTTTACTTTGAAAGCACATTCCGACTTAACCGTAAACTTTTGGATATAGATAAGTTGTGTTAAATAATCATATTTTGACCTCAGGAATGCTCCAACCATTTCCCCGTATTAACGGGAGACTCTGTATATAGGGTTCAGGAAATAAGCCCGTTTGAAATCGGGGAAACTCAGAGCTCTTCATTGTCGTTGACCACGTTTTTGCCTTATGCTCGGGCTTTATTATTCTGTAGGCCTTCCTGATAGTTGAGAATTTTTCCTTTATTACCTAGGTACAATATTTACAATTCTGAGCGCTAAAATAATGATTATAAGTTACCCAATGTTTTAGAAAACCAGTAGTATGTTTATTATTCCATATGCCCGTGCGATGTGCTTTTAATCGTGCTTCAAAAGATCTACCCTTTTGTCCTGCGTGTACAGTCACATTCTTTACATTTTATCTCATATATTCCCTTATTTCCACCCTATTGTTTTCTGTTTTAATTTTGTTATTTATTATCGGTTTTCCTAAATTAATCGAATTGGTCTTAATAATGGAGTATTCTTTACTTTTTAATGTGTTTTTGATATTTTGCGAGATTTTTTTTATGTATTCCAATCTTTTCCAATTCGTTTTCTTCATTTTATTTGAACTATAATAGTATATTGTTCAACAAGTGACGAAAGCTCGTAAATATTACCAAACTCGACTTCCCCTCTTTTACACTGTACTTTTTCTACTACCTTATCTATGATACTAACAAACTTAAAAAAATTATAGAAACAAATATTTTATTTTGAATTAAAAATCACAAAACTATAGCTCATATTTAAATTACTTATGATTTAAAGAAGAATAATAATAATTATTATAATAATATCATTTATTTTCCCAACAGATATCTACAATCCAATTACAGGGAAAAAAATACAGTAAAGATATTTATCTATAATTATACACATATACATACACACCAACTCGTACACACACGCACACACATATACCATACCTAATATGTTACAATATAAAATACAATATAAAAACTTATAAAATTACAAAGAATGTAAACATAATTTCAGAAATTAATTCACCACAGCGATACGATCTCAAACCAATCATAGCTATCTATAGTTGAGACGAAACATAAGCTAATAAATCCCACTAAGTTATTTGATAATACTTGTAATAGATCGGCGATACGAAGAAATGGTGTCATTGAAAATATCAACCGAATGTTGTACTACGCTATATAATCTAGACATCCCTATCATCGGTGAGTTAAAGTGAGACGTGGTGTTAGTTTTAGAATGCCTAAATAGAGAAGAGTTTCCTGAAGCCACTCTTGGCAAGTTAATGTTTATAACTGCCAGCAAATTGGGTTCATCAATGAGACCATTTAGTGTTTTGAAAAGGACAGTTAAGAGAATTATGCCACGAGCAGAGATTTCAGATTAAACATGTCCAAGAGATTACGAGTACTATAATTAAATGAATGGTAGTTAAGACAAGTTCCAGTTAACTTAAAATATAGCACTCGCATGAATCGTTTCACAATTTCAACCGCTTTTATTTGTTTGCGATAAGTAGGTGACCAAATTAAACTACAATATTCAAGCTTAGATCTAATATAGGTTACGTACAGTTTATTTATGGCTCGTATATCCTTAAAATCTGAACATGTACATTTTATGAATCTAAGAAACGTTATACTATCATTACAAATTTTGTTAATATGGGGGATAAAAGTTAACTTTTGATCAAAGTATACTCCCAAATCTTTGATTGAATTAACACGTAATAATGAACAGGATAAAGGACCCAAATTTGAACCCTGCGGAACACCACCAAAAGGAGGATAATCTCTGGAAGAATGCCCACCACATTCAACAAAATTGACGCGAAAATGCTTTGCAAAAATCTGTATAAACAATATCTATCTGCTTCTGTTCGTCTAGTTCTTTGGAAATAAATTGTGTAAGGTTTAGTAGATTCGTAACGGTTGAGCGCCTACTAATGAAGCCATGCTGCATAGTCGTGACTACTCACTTGATTGTAAATTCTGTAAGTTAAGATTAATTCGAACAGTTTAGCAAAATTATTGATGATTGAAATTGGCCGATAATTAATTACATAATTTTTATTGCCGTTTTTAAAGATAGGTGTAATACGGTAGACCTTGAAGCGGATAGGGAATGTTGATGAATTTATTGATAAATTAGGGGGAATGATAACGCGCCCACACAATCTTTTACAAGAAAAGCAGGAATCTTATCAGGGCCTGATGTGAAATTTGGTTTCATGTTTCTCGCAGCGTTTATTATGTCATTTTGTTTTATTGATCCTACAAAATAGTTATGCGAAGTCTTGGGTATAGCATTGGATGGATTTAAAGTGTTTAGTTTATATACACTGGAGAATTATGAGGCAATCGCATTAACGATATCAGGTGGTTGACTTACTTTACCGCATTATTCCATAACAGTGCACCGGGTATACGAGAATGTGCCTTTTTTGAATTTACATAGGACCAAAGCTTCTTGGAGTCGGAGTTAATTGTTTTATATACATAGTATATTCAATTTTAAATAGGTGATGGATATGTTTCAGAAAGTTTGAAATTTTTAATTTATAATAGTTAAGTTTATGTTTTCGATACAATTTCATATAATCATTTTTCATACGAATGTTTCTAATCAACTCACCACTAAACCACACAGGATATTTATTGCCAATTCTGTTAATATTCCGTGATTGTCTCACTTTTTAACTGAAATAAGCTATTTAGCGCAGGATGATGTGGGTCTTCATTAACTGCACTAACGCCCGTAGACGTGATACATGTAATGTTTGCTGATGAAAAAGCAAGATCTAATATTCTATTAGAATCGAATTATGCTGTAGAAGATTATTGAAGGTAACAAAGTTGTTATATTCGTTAATGATTCAATTTTCAATGACACCACTCTCGAAGTAACGGGATAAGCCAGGTAAATTAAAGTCACCACAAATTATAATATTATCGCTAACCTCAATTGCAGTTTCAAGCACTTAAAAAATATGAGAATAGTCAGCATCTGTTTGAGATGGTGGAATGTAACAAATACAACAAATTTTTACATGTTTAATAATTACAATTACACTTACAATTTCAATATTTGTATCTGGCGGTATGACTATTTCATTTCGATTTACTGAATAACAGTCCCTAACAGGAATAAATACGCCGCCACCTTTTTACCGGACCTGTCGAGTCTAAAAATATTAAAATTATGATTGAAAATTTTCAATATCTTCCCTCAACCAAGTTTCACTAAGCATATAGATATCAAAGTTAAAAGTAGCTGTGTTATTATAAAAATCATTTGTTTTGCTAACTAAACCCCGCAAGTTTTGGTAAAATAAATTTACATTATTAGGTAATTTAAAATTAAAACACTTGTTTAGTTTCATACTGTAATATTCAGTTTCCTGACACTTGTTTAGGTCAATGACGACCATTCTCAAAGGAATTACAAAAATAACTGACAATAACTAACAATATGAAACTAAACAAGTGTTTTAATTTTAAATTACCTAATATTATAATGTCATTTCATCAAGAGTACAGTGAAGAAAGTATATACCGTAAATTTACATTGCTTAAATTTATTATTCTGTTAGGAGTTAATCAGTTTTCCGAAACAATTGTTGGCATTCCATGTATATATTTAATACGCAGATTGTATATTCTTCTTTTCTTTTATTCAGTTCAGCCCGTATATTTCTCTCGTACTCCATTAGTCTAGGGGTTCGGTCATTTCGAACGAAAATGTTTCTATAAACTTCAATATTCTTCAGAGTGTTAGATTTCCTGAGGATATACAAAGCTTCTTCATTGCTGATGCAGGTTACCTTTATAGGACGTGGTTTTGATCCAACGGCTTTTCCTAGTCGAATAATTCGTTTAGGTGTTTGTATGGTATTTCCGATCGTGTCGAAAATTTCCTTTATAGTTTTCAAGTCGCTATCTGGGTTTGTTTCGGTTACGTTATATAATATTACATTGCTGGATCTTTTATTTCGTTCACTAATCTCTTCAGAAATCAAATTCATATTGATATCATTTACGTCTGTGTTTTTTTTTTTTTTTAATCTTCAAGTTCAATTTTTAAGCTTTTATTTTCTAATTCCAAATTCACAATCTATTATTAATGGATTCTACTTTCCCATTTCCATAAATGATTGAAGTTCTAATTTAAATACCTTAAATTGTTCTTCAAACATAGATTTTATATCAATTGCGGAGGAAATGATAGCAGGCGATTTTGGTGCGGATTTTGGCGCAGAGTGCATCTCTGAGCTGTCTCGAAGTATCCCCGCCTTACATATAATACTGCAGTACCATTTTGACCCTGTTGATTTCTTGTCCTCATTATGATAATATTTTGCCTCCGAATCTGGTAGTTGAATACATTTTGTGTGAAACCACTTATTGCAATGTCCACATTTGATGGACGTGGGTATTGCCTTCGGAGTTATGAATTGATTGCATATAACACAAAATATTCCTATTATAATATAACTATAAAATATCACGGTGAGGGAAAATAGAAAGTAACGGGGACATAAATTGCACTAACGCGGTCCTTCGTAGTAACTAATAATTACACTACAAGGGTATAAATTAGACCACGGTTGGGTAAACACAAGAGAAACAAAGGATATATTTGTTTTAATTTGGATATGATATGATAAAGTCAGGCGCAAAAATATTCCAACTGATTTTTGCAATCATGTGTGCATTTGGTGCAAATCGGTTTTAACTTACAGTTTTTATTCGCCATATGATAGTGTGCCGACGAAAACAAACTCCCACAGACAGACCACTTTCCGGAGAACAAAAAGAACTTCACAGTCAATCAATAGTAATATATATTATCACTGGGCTACTTTTGAAAATTATTGATTAAGTAATACTCAGTTAATAAGACAAAATAGTCGGAGCTATAACGCACGTGCCGGATTGTATTTTATATATAAATATTATTTAATTAAAAATCAAATACAGACCAATATTTTACAATCTGTACAAAATATAAAAGCAGCTAAGATGGAATCCGATTATGGCGCATCTTCATCTGGAATAACATTAGTTAATAACAGAACCAATGTGGCATCGTCTACTTCAGTAAATAAAAAGTTTGATTGTGAAGCGCCCATAATTTTGAATAATTGTTCACAATTCAAGAGATGTAGATATTAAATTAAAAGACTACTCTATCCCAGCAAATACGAAATTAATTTCATTTGACGTAAAAAGTCTATTTACATCAAATCCTATTAAAGAACTAAAAATCATTATAGACAAATAAAAAATAAAAATTCATCCATTCCAGTCTTATAAAATACAGAATTAAAAAAATCTCAAAAACAATTAAGAAGTTGTTAAATAGAAACAATTGAGTGCTAGCATAAAACCAACAAAATTAGGATGAAAATCTTTACAGTTAAAATTTAACAAAAACAATTTTATTGAGGAAAAGTTAATTTTCAAAAATCTAGTCAAAATGATTAAATATTCCTTCGAAAACAAGTAATAATTATAATTCTTTGCATAGTTGGATCACTTTTATTTTCAATGCAATAGCAAAAAGGTTAAAGATTAAGAAATGTCTAAAATATGTTTTCCTATTTGAAAACAATTAAGTTTTAAAATTTATTTATTATTTACCTTATATACAACATAATTATTTACTTCAAAATAACTTCCAAACCAAAAACAATAAGAGCAGTGGACAAACCAATAGCATATATTACAAACACAGGGAGCAAATGCGATATACTAACGGCCTGAAAAGTGTTTTCACTTACTCGTTGAACATTAAAAAAGCTTGGCGGTATTAACTTCATCATCCAACCATTTTCGTAAAATTTAATAATGTTTTCATTGATCTTATTGGTGAACAGGCAACCCCTCCTTATAAACGAGCAAGTGGTGTAGGAGAGCCCAAAATGCACCGCGTAGGGATATTGGTGGTATTTTTGCGTGATGTTGCCTATCAGTAATGCACTGGTATAAACTGACAAATCCTTGTCAACAAATAATCCCCTCCATGTTTCCTTAGTAAATGCTGTAGCTTGCATTCGCTGTTTTATATTATTTATGTGGGGATTATCAAAATTTACCAGTTTAGTAATTGTCGTCGGTAAACCTACAACGCTCATTTCAGATTTCGATAGGTCTTCAACTGTTCTAATCTGTTTTTCATAGCTAACATGAAACATAAACGACAGGAGTAAGGATTCGTAACTGCTGACGATTATAAATACGTATAGTATCCAAAACATATATAAAACGCGAAGGGGAGAGGTTTTCGGTTGCCAACAGTTGGTGTCGAGGTGGGTTTGTAAGGAAAAGAAAATGCACGTTTGTAGTGATTGTCGCTTTTCATTCTTTGCCAGTATGTACCAGATGAATATGAATAAGATTAAGGAAAAGAGAATTCCAAACCAGACTTCACGGGTGAAAACAAGTATGATATTCTTCCAAGGTTTAACGGGATTTGCAAGAGGTGTAAAGAACATCATGTTTACATAGGTGAGAGGAAGTGTATAATCAAAATCTAAAAGAGCTTCGGATAGGAAATAACCACCCATTACCATTTCTGCACGTCTTTCTGCAAGAATTCGCATTAAACCGGTATAACTTCCATTAGATAGTTTTTCATCCATATTATGGGATGTTCCATTGGGTAGTCTAATAGCAAGGACTTTGTAGTTATGACTTAATTCTACTGCTTTAATATTTAAGTTTCTAAATATTTGGTTAAATAATATTGCCACAAAACCAGTGTTATTTTCTAGTGACTCGTACCCTAAGTATGGTTCAAAAGGAACGGCATAAATGCGTATTGGACAGCTGTTAAAATCGTTATCGATAACTTCAGTTTGTATAGCTGTTTCATTATCACCACAACTAAATAAATATTTAGCTGTTGTAGACTCGCATTTACCTTCCTTAATCGGGTAATACGTGTAAACCTTCAAATCTTTATCAATCAATAAGACTGATACTAAATAAAAATCCCAAATTGTTCGAAAAATCGCATTAATATTTTCACTTCTATCAGCAGAGATTAAAAAATACGATTGTATATTAAAATGCGGAACCTTCCAAAGTAATTCGAGGACGTTTTTTAGAGTATTCACTGGTAGGTCAAAAATGTAAACGTCGTACATAGCCATTATTCCAAAACGATTAAAACTGGGAAAATTATCAATCTCAACATTAAATATCGTCATTGTTGCATTCGAAAAATGTGTGTAGGAATGCTGATTATTGGAGACGTAATATATATGTTTTGCATTTACTTTATTTAATATACTATCTATGCATTCATTTAACATTTTACTGCAACAGAAATGAAGTACAAACAGTACTACTAAAACTTTTATCATTTTGTATATTCGTATAATTCAGTGCTCTATATACTAATTCACAGAGATACATTATTTGGTTTATATTACATTCACAACCTTATAGTGTTAAATTTGTTTCTAAAAAGGTTGTTTTGGTCATGTTTTTATAACGCTATAAATATATTTTATGTTAATAATGAATATAAAATGATTACAGAAAAATAGTAGAAGTAGATTATCATCGCGATTGTATTATTGATAAACGAAGCGTGTTCTATTTTACTGTCCCTGTATAGTATATATAGGGAAGGGCCGGGCAAGGCGCATCAAGCAAAGCCGCACGCCGGACACTAGATGTTAATGCGGGCACAGCACATCACGCAAAGCCGCAACATAGGGAGTTTAGGAATTTCATTATGAATTAATTCGTTTTTATTTTAATACCTGAATAGTTGAGGCTGTCATTTCTTCGCCTGAAGAAGACACAGTGTGTCGAAACAATTGTCGCGAACAAGAATAAATACTAGAAAGTGTTATCGTGTTTCATTTCCGAAAATTTACCAAAGTGATCATTTATTGTTAATATTTTATAGTTGCTTGTAATGGTAACCTCATTAAATGGGGATTAATTCTATTAGTCATTTATAAGACAATAATTGCGAATGAATTGTTGATGCGCATCATTAATAACTAATAATTAAAGCATGTATGTTTAAAACAATTTTTAGTATAATTTTGACCTAATATAAATGAGATTACTATTTAAAAAATGTATATACTAGTGAGCAAAATATGGATTGATTATAGAAAACGTTAATTTTGGCGCTTATTATAGTTGAGAGAAAATCGTCTCGTCAGTAGACATAAAAAATCGAATTTGACAGAAACAATAATTTTTATAGCAGCCAACAAATATAGATTTTTCACAATGCAAATGCAAATGTTGATGTTAATTTTGACAGTTTTAACACATAATCAATTTTTACAATAGATATTAAATGTAAATTTTGATAGTAGACAAATGATTTATTTTTTAACAGTACAAGGTGTCAATTTTTATCAATTTTTCTAAACATTAATTTTGATATTAGATGAAAATGATGGTAGCGACCGTTACTATGTGGTACTTCATTTTAAAAATGTAAATAAAAGTAATTTTTAAGTTTTTATACCACTATTTATTGTATAATTGTAAACTTTTTTTGTGTATATTATACAATAAATAGTGGTATAAAAACTTAAAAATTACTTTTATTTACCTTTTGATATTAGATATTGGATTGATGAGGCTTTTACTTGGTAAAATGCCATTATATAGGTGATATAAAACTTTTCGGTTATAAGAAATTACACAGTTTAATGTCGATGCACTCCGACAGATGATTAATGGATATTTCAAACTTAAGTAATAATTGTAGTTTGTAGTTGATAACCCTTTCAACGCCTTTCTGTAAAAATAAAATTTACCAAGAATAGTGCACCACCGTTAGTACGGCTCAGCAATTATATGGATAATTTTTCTGTTAGGATATAATCAATAATAGTGACGGGGATGACTTTGTAACAAGCTCTGAATACAAATATAAATACACAAAAAAACTATCTGGTCGGTTTAGATACAAGCAAACTTGCAACAAAACATGTTACTCAATGATTCCAAATTTAAAGCTGAGAATAATGTGTTTAATAACCAATTTATGTAATGACAACAAACTGAACTAATAAAATTAAGTTTCTAAGAACATAGAAACAATTCATCGATGAAATATTGTTTAAAAGAATGGTAATAAGGAAAAAAGTAGATTAATATAATGAAATATAAATAACTTACTCAGATATTTATAAATTGAGTATTGAATTATTTAATTGCTTTTGCTAATTTATTTTTAATTACATCAACCTAAATTAATTTCTTGTTCCAAATTTATCATAATATAGACGTTCACAAATTATTTAACGTACATTCAATCATTTTTAGTTCATTTTACAGAAAGAAATACGTTCAAACTAGTGTTGCTTTGATAGCCTTGCTATTTTGTAACACGCAAATTACTTTTGTATTATTCAATGTCTGTCGAAGTATTAGCTAGAGAAGTAGTTGTTTCAAAAGTGATTTGTTTTTGTAGTCTTAATAAGACTCATTTGTTGTAGATTTTACGAATATATTTTCGTGTTTTTTCTATTTATTAGTGAATTATCTACAACGTAAAGGACTTATATATTTTATTGTTTTCTTTTAGTTTATCAAACATCACTGTTGTTATGGGCGGGCGATTTTTCCCGCTTACGTAAACTCCACTTCATTGTCGTTTGCTGACATCAATTGTACCTTCCCACAGCTCTTTGTATAAATTTTAAGGCATGACATGAAATTAATTAGCACAGTTTACACATAACTTAGCGTTTCCAAATTATTTCTTATATTTATATTGTTATATATTATAATAGATAAGGATATTGATTTATCTTTATAATCCTGTATATTAGAACCTATAAAGAATAGTGGATGATAAATATAGAATTTACAATGGGGTCGCAAATTTTCGCAAATTAAAGGTACAAAATCCAACAAGTTTTCATAATTATTAATTTGGCACAGACCGCTAATCATAAAACCATCACACATCTACTTTCTGTATTTATAGGGATAAAGCTAACACAATCAATCCTGTGTGATATGGATGACTGCAGATTTGATTCTCCAATCACAAGCAAATCGAACTGTAGGTGTTGACTCTGATAAACTGTTAATATAAGCATAAATATCCGAAAGAAATAAATACAGTAAATAATATTATTACTCTTGTTGGATTATCAGAGTTCACAACAATCATGATTGATCTAAGTATTTTTAACTAGAATAATTGATCTAAATTTAGAGTCTGATTTTAATTCAGCATTGGTATGAAGTATTCGAATCGCTGGTATCCGAATTTGTATTTGACAAAGAAAATTTAATAAAAAGGTCTCCAAAAATTGGACTTAAATACGCCAGAAAAGGCTAAAATATTGCCACCAGCAACCAAATGTAATGGGTGGAGTGGAAGAAAATGAAAACTCGTGAACTCCGCCTTCAAGGTCTATGCGTGATTAAGTGTATTTATGTATTTTTTAAATAGATCTTGTAAAGAAAAAAATAACCTAAACTAAACTATAATATATATATATATATATATATATATATATATATATATATATATATATATATATATATAATAATTCCGTTTTCACATTTTATTAGAATGGACTGGATTGATAATTCGAGACGAATTTATTGACGAGTTGGTTGAAACAAATTTACCTCCACGGGTAGGTGAAGATTGCTATAAAACAATAGCAATTTGTGTGTTACAAATAGTACACACACCTATCGGAGAAATAAATTTATTTATGTTATCTTTTTATACAGGGTGACTGACGAAAAACCTTTGGTGCTGTATCTCGCTTATTTTTATCCGATTTTAATAAATAAAACATCAAAATAAATCATTTTTAAAAGACTTTAATATAAACTGAACTGATATTTTTCTTGCATTCAGTTTTTAACAAAAGACGATCAACTCTTTTTTTCAAATTGCACTGTATATATATTTTGTATTGATCCGCAACGAGATTTTCTTCTGAATACAAAATGAATTTATCCATTCATCAAACCAAAGTCGAGAAATTGAGGATTTTTTGAAAAAATTTTAAAAGTCAAGTACCCATAGTAAACAATATACAAAGCCTATTCCAAATGTCAAAAGTGACAGTGTCAGTCATTGGTACAATACTGCAATGATTTTTAATAATTGCACCATTAAAATGAATAAAGAAGTACATATTCTATTAGTATTTATAATAGAGAAATTTCTTTCGAATACGTATCATAAAGAACAACCAAAATGTATTTTATAAGAGAAGAAAAAAACAAAAATATTAATAAAAACTAAATATATGTGGTGTAATTTGACAAATAAAGCACTAATAACCTTTCTTCACAATTCTATTTGAATAACCAAATGTACATTTCGGACACAAAGTGACTATTATCAATGGATTAGCACTGGATCAAATAAAATTGGAAAGAAAGGTTATTAGTGCTTTATTTGTCAAATTAATTTGATCTTCACGTAACTCAAGCAACCAATTTATATGTGGTGTAGCACCGTCCTGATGCAACCCGATTTGATTCAACACTGCGATTGGCAATTTATCCAGAAAATTATTTATTTCGTTTGTTAGGTAACAATAACATTTTTTTTATTAAGGCTGCCTTTAGTAAAAAGGGGCCCACTTCTCTGTCTCCTAATATACCGCACTACTCGTTAACACTAAATAGTTTTTGGCAAATATTTTCCACAACAACAATCATTAGACACCAGTCTTCCAAATTTGTCGGCACATGGAATTACTCTATCAGAAAAACGATTTCTGTAGAGGCACAAAATTCTAGTACAGTATTAGTACTGTGTTTGAAATCTTGCAACATTTTAATTATGAAATTATTAAAAATCGTTACAGTATTGTATATGGCCGACACTGTCACTTTTGACATTTAAAATAGGCTTTGTATATTGTTTATTATGGATACTTGATTTTTTATTTTTATTTTTAAATTCTCAATTTCTCGACTTTAGTTTGATGTATGGATAAAATTGTTTACAATTTTATATTCACAAAAAAATCTTATTATATACGAAGGTTGCCATTTATATTTCGGGAATTAATGATCTAGTTGTTGTCATCTGACAACCGATGTCCTTATGATAAAGTTTGGCTTTTTGTAAGAAGAGTTAGAGTTCACTTATATTACTTATAAGTAACAGAATCAACAAGAAACAAATAAGTACAATAATTCAAATGTGGTATGAACCCAAAATAACATATTGTAAATATAGACATATACTTAAATAAAACAATACTATATTTTAACACATACAATAATGATCTAAGAAAATTTGTGCAAAATTTATTGCAGCATTTCGTGATCCTATAAATTGGATTACTATATACTTCCATAGTTTGTAGTATGGAGAGGAACTCGAAACGGAAAAGTAGCACGGGTTTTTTATACCAGGGAAAATTAAAATCTAGCGCCGAAAGCAAGTATGGGCAATCTATTATACCATTTATTAATTTAAAACCGAAGCAAAAATCAAGCATAACTATTCTATAATGCAAATATTTTAAATTTAAACTTATTAACATTTCGGAATAACTAGATTCTGATTGTAATTATTCAAGCCTGAAAGATATGAAAATTAAAAATTTACTTTGTACCATCTCTAATTTATTAGCTGTATTTGTATAATATGGTCTCCCTATTATGGCAATATTCTAATTTAGATCGTACTAAAGAGATATAGAATTTTCAACGTGCCAAAACTATAATCAGTAGAAAACCTCATGGTGGTAGCCAGAGTTTTGAGAGCTTTATTACAAATAATATTGATATGCGATAAAAAAGTTGGACGAGTATCAAGAATAACACCTAAATCTTTTAATATAACAATAATAGTTAACTATTGATGATTTTCAACTTTTTATTTTACTCACTACAATTGTTTCGCTACACTGTAGCTTCTTCAGATGAAGAAATATAATACAGAATTTTTTACAAACTTATTTACATTATATACAGATTTCAGAAGTGTGGGTGGAGGGTGTATTTTTATTTAACTTAAGTAGGGGAGTTCTAGTTGATCGTTCAGCAAATTCCCTGAGTGAATATTTTTATTTATTTCTAAATTTTCCAATAAATTTAGTTTCCGTCCTTTGTTGGAAATGTGGAGGATTTTAAAATTGTTGTCAAAGCGGTGGTTTTCTTCAATCAGGTGGTTTGAATATGTAGATGTATTTTTCTGGTGAATAAACGCTTTTTGATGTTCGTTTATTCTATCATCGAATGCTCTTCCAGTTTGTCCTATATAAAACTTCGGGCAATCAGCACAATTAAGCAGATAAACCACACAGCGTTGACCCTTTTTAGTTTTATCCTTATTGTTTATTATGATTTTTGATAAGGTGTTAGTAGATTTAAATGCGATATTTATTTTTAATTTTCTTAAAAATTTACAGATTTTTTGGCTCAAATAGCCATTATATGTTATTGATCCATAATTTTTATCCTTGCATTTCGTTATGGGGAATATTAATTTATTAATGATTTCTTTTTCTTTGTTTATGATTAATTTATTTATTGTTTCTAATTTAAAATTATTTCTAACCGCAATATATTTAATTATGTTGATTTCTTTTTCAAAATTTTGTTTTGTCATTGGTATTGAAAATGCTCGGTGAATCATGGATCGATAAGCAGATAATTTATGTTGGATGGGGTGAAAAGAATTATTATTTATTGTCGTATCAGTGTGCGTTGGTTTATGATAGATTGAAAAATCGTGCTTATTATTGTTTTTTATTATGGTCAGATCTAGAAAATTTATTGTGTTGTGTATTTCGGTTTCTATAGTAAATTTAATGTTTTCGTGTTGAAGGTTTATTTCCTTTAAAAAGCTATTTAAAATTCTATCCGTGCCAGTGAATGCAACTAATACATCGTCAACATATCTCCACCAATAAAGGCAATTTGTAAATTGAGGCAATTTGCATATTTTCTTTTCTATGCTATCCATAAAAATTTCTGCCATTAAAGGGCTTAGAGGGTTTCCCATTGCTAGACCATCTGGTTGAGAGTAAGTCTGTTCCTCAAATTGAAAATAATTTTGATGAATGCAAATATCTAACAGGGATAATTCCAACAAGCAATCAGAAAAACATTGAATAATATTAATTATATTTTATCAGATAATGAAAAATATTTTGCTATTAATATGAATCCACAACCACCTAAATTATATGGTCTTATAAAACTTCACAAAGTAAATAATCCAATAAGACCAGTAGTATCTTATACTAATGCACCATGTGAAGTAATAGCAAAAAAAAAAACTCAACTCCATTCTGATTAAATACTTGGAATTTAAACCTAAATTTTCAATAAAAAACAGCATGGAACTTGTTAATAATATTAAAGATATTAAATTACCACCTAATTCAAAATTCGTGTCATTTGATGTAACAAATCTATTCACAAACGTCCCTCCAATAGAAGTAAAGTTTAACAACTAATAAAAAAACAACTCTTTTCAAAGAACGTAAATCCAGTAATAATAAATGAAATATTATCCCTGTTAGATATTTGCATTCATCAAAATTATTTACAATTTGAGGAACAGACTTACTCTCAACCAGATGGTCTAGCAATGGGAAACCCTCTAAGCCCTTTAATGGCAGAAATTTTTATGGATAGCATAGAAAAGAAAATATGCAAATTGCCTCAATTTACAAATTGTCTTTATTGGTGGAGATATGTTGACGATGTATTAGTTGCATTCACTGGCACGGATAGAATTTTAAATAGCTTTTTAAAGGAAATAAACCTTCAACACGAAAAAATTAAATTTACTATAGAAACCGAAATACAAAACACAATAAATTTTCTAGATCTGAACATAATAAAAAACAATAATAAACACGATTTTTCAATCTATCATAAACCAACGCACACTGATATGACAATAAATAATAATTCTTTTCACCCCATCCAACATAAATTATCTGCTTATCGATCCATGATTCACCGAGCATTTTCAATACCAATGACAAAACAAAATTTTGAAAAAGAAATCAACATAATTAAATATATTGCGGTTAGAAATAATTTTAAATTAGAAACAATAAATAAATTAATCATAAACAAAGAAAAAGAAATCATTAATAAATTAATATTCCCCATAACGAAATGCAAGGATGAAAATTATGGATCAATAACATATAATGGCTATTTGAGCCAAAAAATCAGTAAATATTTAAGAAAATTAAAAATAAATATTGCATTTAAATCTACTAACACCTTATCAAAAATCATAAAAAACAATAAGGATAAAACTAAAAAGGGTCAACGCTGTGGGGTTTATCTGCTTAATTGTGCTGATTGCCCGAAGTTTTATATAGGACAAACTGGAAGAGCATTCGATGATAGAATAAACGAACATCAAAAAGCGTTTATTCACCAGAAAAATACCTCTACATATTCAAACCACCTGATTGAAGAAAACCACCGCTTTGACAACAATTTTAAAATCCTCCACATTTCCAACAAAGGACGGAAACTAAATTTATTGGAAAATTTAGAAATAAATAAAAATATTCACTCAGGGAATTTGCTGAACGATCAACTAGAACTCTCCAACTCCCCCCTACTTAAGTTAAAGAAAAATACACCCTCCACCCACACTTCTGAAATCTGTATATAATGTAAATAAGTTTGTAAAAATTTCTGTATTATATTTCTTCACCTGAAGAAGCTACAGTGTAGCGAAACAATTGTAGTGAGTAAAAATAAAAAGTTGAAAATCATCAATAGTTTACTATTATTATTATATTAAGTGATAATGGATTTTCAAAATATAAGTGCCTCAACAATCAACGAGATTTTTCTCTTTCTTCAGGGATAATTCATACTTACAATAAATTAAAAATTTACTTTACAGGGATGGAAATTAAGAAGTTATTCCCTATTTTATGAATAATTTGTCAATTGATAATTTTTGAAAATCCTCTTTGTTTCGATGATACAGGGCGAACAAATTTTTCTGTCTTTAATAATCAAACTATTGTTAGTGAAGTCATTTATTATGAATCACTATACAAACGCCGAGGTGACTGACATGCATTTCATTTGAAGTCTTGCTGATGGTATTATAATCTAGGCGGTTATACATTGAACGCTTTCTTGGCCATAATCTTTCTAATAGAAAAAACCTCCCAAAGTATTCATCAACGTTTTCATAAAACAGGGACGTTGATACGAAGTGGAGAACGAGGAAGGACCATGATAGTATAGACTTGATAAACTAAGATTCAGATAAAAAAATTGTAAATACTTTAGATACAAGAATAAGACTGTTTGGAAAATTCTTAGAGACTATTTGTTCCATCCTTATCGCTTTGTCAATGCATTTTGCACATATTACTTTAAATTCCTGAACTACTGCTAATTATTTTTACCAATTAAACAAATTTTTCAATAAATGCAATAAGGAATTTTCATAACTATGTGTGCC
>CAXAKX010001388.1:0-19145 GCA_963969525.1 Ontholestes murinus | reverse complement strand
ATTGAACTCACGTCCTTTGTGCCAGCTGTCTGAGGATCCGAACGACTTAGCTGCATTAACCCCTGGACATTTTCTCATTGGTGATGCAATCACCGCACCGCTCAACCAGGATATAAGCGACGTTCCGGCAAACAGGCTGTCTCGGTGGCAGTTCGTGGAAAAGCTACGCCAACATATCTGGAGTCGTTGGCAACGGGAGTACTTGTCCGAGCTCCACAAAAGGACCAAGTGGCAGAAAAACACCGCCAACATCGAACCTGGACGACTCGTTGTTATCAAGGAGGATAACACACCACCGCTGTTATGGAAACTGGGACGTGTCGAGGCTGTTCATCCAGGACCGGACGGAGTAATTCGGAGCGCGACTGTTCGCACCAATTCCGGCTCATATGTGCGCCCTTCTGTGAAACTGTGCGCCCTTGATACAAGTGATAGTGTGGTGAATAATGTTTAATTGAATGCTTGGCATTCAATAGGGGGCGGGATGTTTACGTCGATTTCACGTTTATTCATTGTTTTGTGTATTATCAAGTAGGTATTAAAAAAAAGTAAATGTCACTGTCATAACCGTTTTTTCTGTAATTTTCCGGTATTAGTAATTTTTATTAAAGTCGCGAGATCCGCGCATTACAATATATATATATATATATATATATAATAGAATGGAGTAACGGGACTCAAGTCCAGACGAAATGTAGGTAGCAATAAAAGATGTAGTTTTTTGCTTAAGTCCTCTATATTGTTATGAACCTAGCAAACGTTTCGCACACACATGTGTGCATCTTCAGAGCCTAAAGATGTTTTTTTTGTAGTACAGAATTTACATTTATAATTACAATAATAAATAGTAATAAAAATCACAGAATAGTTTATAAAAAAAATTATGGACGCATTGAGAAAATAAGGGCGACTTACTTGTAAACAATAAAGAGTAAATCCTACGTGAGGTGCGACCACGTGCACATGGCGTACATTTTGAGGTTAGATTTCGAATTTTCCATATTTAAGGACATCAGTTAAAAGTACAGTAAAAATAGAACATTGAGCAGCTTATAAACTGTTTGGTCAGGTCAGTGTGATTCAGAAAAAAGTTAAAATAATAAGAAATGTTGATGGTTACTAGATAAAATTAATTAAAAGTGAATACATCTGACCAGACCGGACAAGACAGTGTCGCGAACTGAATGTGAAGAGAGGCAAAAGAGGGGGAACATGTTTGGCATATTAACAATTTAGAAATGGTGAAAAATTAAAAGTCAGGTTTACACCAAGATGAAGAAGACAGAGTACAATGTACACTTTTATTTTATTTAATCATACCTTTTTCAATTTAATAATGTTTTTTATCAACAAATAACTGGCTGCCCTATGGGAGGTACCATCAGTCCTTCCATAGCTGAAATTGTTATGAATTCTCTGTTACATTTTTGCTCTACTCGGGTCTCTTTCCAATTTCCTTTTATTTATCAGTATGTAGACGATCTGATATGTGCCGTTCCGGCTAACGTAGTAAATAACACATTAGACATTTTTAAGTATTACCATCCTAAATTACAATTTACTGTAGAAACTGAAAAAGTGGGAACCGTACCCTTCCTGGATACTTTAGTATGTAGATTACCTAATAATTCCATCATTTTAAATTGATACATTAAACCGACGAGTTCAGGAAGGTACATCCCCTTCGACTCTTACCACTCAAAAAAGTACAAGTACAACACCGTTCTCGCTCTCAAAAATAGAATATTGCGCATCGTACATCCATCTCTTCATAATGTGAACTTGGCAAAACTGTTCCGCATATTACGGAATAACTCGTATCCCCTTGTGTTGCTGAAGAGACTTTTGTACCGCTCCCATGATCGGACAGTTGAACCTCGTGAGGACCCAGTTGCACTAGATGAAGTGGCTTTGCCGGAAACACGTGCATACCAGACTCTTCCGTATATTGACTGTCTTTCTAACAAACTATTAATATTTTCCGTTCTGTTTCTCCTAATATGGCGGTAGCTTATAAGAACTGTAATACTCTTTCTTCACTTTGTTTCTCCCATTTAAGAGACCCTATTCCCCCTTTTCAAAAACATAATGTAGTATATTCCATTAAATGTAAACAATGTGACCTTGTATATGTTGGTCAAACATCACAAAAACTTAGTAAACGTCTAACACAGCACAAAAGTGACGTCAAGCACAAACCACGATCTACAGGTCTCAGTGTACATTGCAACGACACTGACCATACACCTGACTATAATAACACCAAGGTAGTCACGTCAGAACGTAACACGTTCAAGAGAACCTTTCTCGAAATGTGCTATATACATTCCCAAAAAAAAAACGTATGAACTTCAAAAAAAACATCGACGCACTAAGTAACTTATACAGTAATCTATTATCATTACATAACTCCTAATCCCCTTCCCCCTTTTTCAGAATTCCCACTTTCCATTGTATTTATAGAAAAACTTTTCTTCCCCCTGTCTCATTATGTATCAGTCTTTGTCTATATTTTCCTTATTATACATTAATCATTGTTAATTCTTCCCCTCTATTTTATATTCTTCTCTACTAAGCTCCGCACCATACTTCTACCCCACATAATATTCTTCTTCTTGGTTTCGTCGTCTGTAATTCTAAAATAATTTTCATTCTGTTTCTTACTTTTACTTTTATTTTCCTTTCTTGCCCTGCGTGTGTAAGATGTGTTTCCGTCATCTCCACCGCTCTCTTTTGGTTCTGGTTCCCCCTCGGTATCATCTGATATAGCGACCTAAATTGAGGGTTTATGTTTTCGGGTAATGGTTAGGGTCACTCCTGATAGTTACGCGGAAATTCCTCCTTTTTCGTCGCTCGGCAGCAATTGTCTCTTTTCCATCTCAGGCTAAATGCGAGCGGTTCCAGTGTACGTTGTACTCTGTCTTCTTCATCTTGATGTAAACCTGACTTTTAATTTTTCACCATTTCTAAATTGTCAATATGCCGAACATGTCCCCCCCTCTCTTCACATTCAGTTCGTGACACTGACTTGTCCGGTCTGGTCAGATATATTCACTTTTAATTAATTTTATCTAGTAATCGTCAACATTTCTTATTATTTACTTTTTTCTGAATCACGCTGACTTGAGCAAACAGTGTATAAGCTGCTCAATGTTCTATTTTTACTGTACTTTTAACTGATGTCCTTAAATATGGAAATTTCGAAATCTAACCTCAAAATGTACGCCATGTGCACATGGTCGCACCTCACGTAGGATTTACTCTTAATTGTTTACAAGTAAGTGGCCCTTATTTTCTCAATGCGTCCATAATTATTTTTATAAACTAATCTGTGATTCTTGAATGATGTCGGCGTTAACTTGGTGGTACATTTTAATTAAATAATTAAAACACTTTAACTTTGTTTTACCACATAAAATATTTATTGCTGTGACTATAGTTTCGAACATTCACTGTTCATTATCAAACATAAAGTACTTAAAATTAATTAACAGGTGTTATTTATATGCCTTCGAAAAGAGGAGAGTACATCAGGTCAGTCTGGTCATTAAGAAGGGAAAAACCTGGATTAATTTTGGCTTTATGAATTTCTAGCGCTTCCAGTAAATACATTTTACGGCCTTTATCCGTAAAGTGGATTACTGAAAGAACTTCCTTGCCGAAAGTATGATTATTTTCTATTAAATGATTAGCAAAAGTTGAGTTGTTATGTTTTAATCGAAATGCTCGTTCGTGTTCTTTTAGACGTGTTTCAAAATTACGACCAGACTGACCGATGTAAATTCCTTTACATGATTCGCAAGTTAATCTATAAATTCAAAATAAAATAAAATGAATAACTTTGTTTTTATCACTTTTTAAAAAGTGATAAAAACAAAGTTATTCGTTTTATTTTATTTTGAATCATAAAATGTATCACGAAGTAAAAGCCTCTACAATTACTTATTTAATCTATAAATGCCGGATTTTTTCATCATATCTATTTTAGTTTTAGGGTTAAAAATTAAGTTTGAAATTTTATTATTACATTTAAATGCTACTTTAACGTTACATTTTTCCAATATATTTTTGATCTTTAGGCTAATCATTCCAAAATAAGTTAAACATTGAAACCGCTTATTGTCTTCTGAATTTAGTGGTGTATATATATATTTTTGAACTTGTTTAAATTTGTGTTTTTTTAATAACTGATCAATTAAAGTAGCCGAGTAACCATTGTTTTCGGCCATTTGTTTTATAATTCTCATTTCTTTGAGAAATGATTCGAGGCTTAAAGGTAACTTGAGAGCTCTATTAATTAAGAAATTAAATGATGCTATTTTATGTTTAAAGGGATGTCGGGAATTATTAGGAATTATAGTGTCAGTAAAGGTAGGTTTTCTAAAGATGTCGAATGTAAGAGTATTATTAAGTTTAGAGATGGATAGATCTAAAAAATTAATGGTGTTGTTAGTTTCTGTTTCTACAGTAAAATTAATTGATGGATGCAGAGAGTTAAGAAAATTAAGGAAATTGGAAATTTGTCTATCAGTACCTACGAAGCATGCTAATATATCATCTACATATCTATACCACCACCTTATGTGTTTTTTACCTAATGGGGAATTGAGGATAATATTAGTTAAGTGTTCCATAAAGATTTCTGCTAATAGGGGACTAAGGGGTGAGCCCATTGCTAGGCCTTCTTTTTGTAAGTAAAATTTATTGTTAAAGGAAAAATAATTGTGTGTTAGTATGGTTTCTAAAATATTTAAAAATTCTATTTTGACTGTGGGATTAACGTTATTTTTATCTAGGTGTTGAATTATTAATTCTATACAATCTTTAGGGGGAATGTTAGCAAACATATTAGCTACGTCGAAGGATACTAGTTTAGAATTAGGGTCAAGTGTGTTAGTTAGTAATTGAGGTTAGTAATTAGTTCAGATGTGTTTTTAATGGAATGGGGCTCTGAAAAATTGGTGAGTGATTTAAAGATGGAAGCTAATTCAAAAGATAGAGTTTTGGCAGGTGTGTTGGAATAGGAAACTACAGGGCGAATTGGTTGGTTTTCTTTATGGATTTTAATGAAGCCGTATAGTCTAGGAGCTGTGGGGTTCATAGGAAGAAGTTGTGATTTGTTTTGCTTGGGGAATAATGGATTATCTATTGTAATTAATGAATTTAATTTTGTTTGTAAATTGAAAGTGGGGTCCTTTTTAATTTCGATTACATTTGAGGAATTAATGAAATCTTGAATTTTTTGTTCGTAGTCTATTCTATTTAATATTACCGTCGAGTTACCTTTATCCGCTTTTGTAATTATGAGATTATTATTTTTAATTTTTTGCTTTAATGATTTAAAAGTGCTTTGATCTCTGTTTGACACTGAAGGAGTATTTTTTATTAATTAGGAAATTTTGTTTTTTTGAAAAATAGTGGCATTTGAATGTTTTAGAGCCAAATCAGACTCGACAATAAGGGTTTCTTTGAAAAATGGATCGTTAATATGGGGTGAAAATTTTGGACCAGAACTTAACATTGCTGTTTCGTCTTTGTTAAATGTGATGTTAGTGTTATTAATTATTCTTGGATGAAACGTTGTGGGAAGATGACCACCCAGAAAAAGAAATTGAACAACTTAGAACAACAGCAACACACCAAAGTAAGAACTCCAACAAGCCCCACAACGTAAATCCCGTTACTCCATTCTATTCTACATCATAACGTCCGTGAATTCTTGCCGTTCATATATATATATATATATATATATATATATATATATATATATATATATATATATAAGTTACCTGTCGTCCACAAAAGACAATCCATTGTTTATAATAAATTAATTTCATTATTCAATTATGTATATTCTTATATTATGTTTAGTTGCTTATTTTATGCTTATCTAATTTCCGCCAGATGTTCTTACGCTTAGCTGTTAGTTTTATAATTATATAAATAGGAGTAGCATTAATTCAATTAATTAATAGTTAGATCATTATTCAAGCCGTTACCACGCCAGTCGGCATTATTGTCATTCGTTATTATCCAAATGTAATAATTAATTATAACAAGTCTAATCTAAATCGCTAAATGTACTATAGAATTCGGAAATAAACAGTTTTTAAAAACTCAAAGTTCGACCACGAAAATATAATTGGCGCAGTCGTTCGGATTTTTCCAAAGAGGGCCTGAGCGAATATCAAGCTCCTTTCGTTTCAACGATTAATTGGAAAGGAACCTACATCATCTCCGTCGCTTCCGCACCAAGGGGTCTTCCAGACATCGAAGAACACAGCTCCAAGGGCAGCAGCATCGAGAGACGGCATCACCAGTTCCACAGCATCCCTGAGGGCATATCAGGCAGATGGACAGAGTGATCATCCCGTGGTAAGACACATCTTTTTTAGAGGCTTTTGTTTCGCGATATTTTATGTACTACAGCGATTCGGATTCGGACTCAAGTTTTTCTCCCATAATACTTTCTCCAACCCGCGTACATTCTCCCGTAAATTTTCTTATAGACGAATTAATTAATAAAGTCGATAACTTAAATTTAAACGAAATGGAAAACGTTAATTATCATTTACTTAAACTGAATGTTGACACAATCCCTTCCTTCGATGGAAGTAACGAATTAGTAGAAATTTTTATTTCACGGTGTGAAGCCGTATTAGCCCAGTTTAGGCCTTTAAATAATGAACTGATAAATACTTATTTAATAAACGCAATTGTAAGTAAACTAAAAGATCGCGCGTTGATTGCAATAGGTTCGCGCACAGAACTAAATACGTGGCCAGAAATTAGGAACCACCTTAGACAAAGGTTTGGTGACCTTCGTAGTTATGATTGTCTAGTACAAGATTTAATCAATTTGAAACCACTAAAAAATGAAAAGTATCTCGATTTCGGCGAACGAATTCAAGTTTTGAGAAGTAGGCTAGTTCTAAAAATTAATTCCTTGTCCGCTATAGACATGCCAGACGCGACAAAACGCGTGCATATAAATAGTTACGATGAGTTGGCGTTAAAAACTTTTCTCCGTGGCATTCGCGGTAATATTCAGAGCGTTATAAGATTACGCGACCCGGCAACACTCGAAGAAGCTATTAATTATCTCATAGAGGAAAATAATTTCCAAAATTCTCTTGAACCTGTTAATGTTTTCAATTTCAATAATAATAATAATTTTAACCGCAATAATAATTTTAACAGACAAAATTTCCAACGATCAAATTTCCCAAATTTTAATAATAGACAAAACAATCAAACTCGGAATCAACAGCATTTTCCAAGTCAGCCAATCAATCTACAATTTCGATCACAAACGCAACAACAGTTTCCGACTAATAGACAAGTATTCGGTAAACCTCAAAAATTTAATAAGCCATTTAGTAATAATAATTTTTCTCCAAATAAACGTCCGCGGTACGATAATAATTATAATCCTAATATGCAAAGAAATCATAATCAATTTAATTCCAATTTCAATCAACCGCCTCAGCAAATTTCACAAAGGCTACCAGAGCCAACGCCAATGTCGGTCTCCACGACCTACACCAACACACCAAGGCTCTACAACCTTGATGAGCCCGGACATTCTCGCGCAGTAGATAATATGATTAATAATGAAAATAATGATAAACGTACGGATAATTTTTTAGAATAGATAGCCTCGGGAAAACACCAGTTAATTTTTTAGGAATAGTTAATAACGCAAGCGCATTACCTTTTATTTTAGATCCCGAAAATAAACTGAAAATCATTATGGATTCCGGTAGTACGCGCTCTTTTATTAATCCCCGGTTAGCAAAAAAATTAAACAAAAATTTATTTAAAATTGACCCTTTCGAAGTTTCTAGTGCCCATGGTACTTCTCAAGGAACACACAGTGTTACCATCCCACTTGAAAAATTATTTAAGAATAAACAAGCATCAAAATTAAAATGTTACATCTTCGATTTTCATTCCGCCTTCGATATTTTGTTAGGAGTTGATAACATGACCAAAATTAACGCTTGTATAAATTTTAAAAATCAAACAGTAGTAACCCCGTGCAATGAAATTCCACTTCTTTATTTTAATGAACCCCGTTTTAATGAAAATGATAAAATTAATGATAAAAATATTAACAATAATAAATCTTATAACATTGACTTAGCTGTCCCGGCGGTACCTAAGCGAATATTAGTGCCCGCCCAAAGCCAGCAAGTTTTAGAAGTAGATATAGAAAATATTAAGAACGGCGAAGCCGTTATTCCAAGGATGAATGTTACGAATTTCTTAATCCCCGAATGTGTGACTTCGGTTAAAAATGGTAAAGCATTTTGTACGGTTGTAAATAAAACCGATTTAGATAGGGAAGTAACCCTCAAAAGACCTTTCGTGGTGTCGCCCGTCAGCGAATATGATGTGGTGTCACACCCACAAGGTACAAATAGTAAATTAAACACAAGATGCGATAAATATAGTAACCTTAATATGTACAACGCTGAAAAAATTAAATTCGACTTTTCTCTAATCAGATCAGGGCATATGAATGATGAAGAGAAAGCCGCAATTAAGAAATTAGTTTTTAAATACGCAGATATTTTTCATGCTAAAGAAAATGATCTAACCTTTACAAATAGAATAAAACATAGAATTATTACAACGGATGAGGTTCCGGTCTTTACAAAAACTTACCGCTACCCGGAAATTCACAAAGCCGAGGTGAGCAAACAAATAAACGATATGCTGGAACAAAATATCATAAGACCATCATTTAGCCCATGGTCTTCCCCGATTTGGATTGTTCCAAAAAAAAATGGACGCATCAGGCCAACGGAAATGGCGTGTCGTCTTCGATTACAGAAAGTTAAACGAAAAAACAGTAGGTGACCGTTATCCCCTTCCTAATATTAGTGATTTATTAGACAAGTTAGGTAAATGTCAATATTTTACCACCCTGGATTTGGCCTCAGGGTTTCATCAAATTGAAATCGATGAACGGGGCGTTCCTAAAACAGCATTTAATACAGAAAATGGCCATTACGAATTCTTAAGAATGCCTTTCGGGCTTAAAAATGCCCCTGCAACTTTCCAACGGGTTATGGACGATATTTTGAGGGGTATCCAAAACAAACATTGTCTCGTCTACATGGACGACATTATAGTATTTTCAACTAGCTTACAAGAACACATAGATCAATTGACAGAACTTTTTAATCGATTAAGAGACGCGAATCTCAAAATTCAATTAGACAAGTCAGAATTTTTAAAAAAGGAAGTCGCATATTTAGGACACATAATTACACCAGAAGGTGTCAAGCCCAATCCAGATAAGATAATAGCTATTCAAAATTATCCTATTCCGAAGACTTCAAAACAGATCAAAGGCTTCCTTGGACTTTTAGGGTATTACAGAAAATTCATAAAAAACTTTGCCGAACTGACCAAACCCATGACAAAATGTCTCAAAAAGAATGCAACCATTGACGTAAATAATTCCGATTATCAAAATTGCTTTAACTTATGCAAAAATATTTTAACCAACCAACCCTTACTACAGTACCCTGACTTTTCTCGACCGTTTATTTTAACGACAGACGCTAGCAACCAAGCTCTTGGTGCCGTACTGTCTCAAGGCAACATTGGGTCAGACCTACCCATCGCGTACGCTAGTAGAACGCTTAACGATTCGGAAACCCGCTATTCAACCATAGAAAGAGAGTTACTCGCGATAGTTTGGGCCGTAAAGTACTTCCGCCCTTATTTATTCGGACGAAAATTTCAAATTGTAACAGATCACAGGCCACTCCAATGGTTGATGTCCATTAAGGAACCTAATTCGAAATTAGTTAGGTAGAGGCTTAAACTCTCCGAATTTGACTATACTATCGTTTATAAAAAAGGAACATTAAATAGAAATGCAGATGCTTTGTCCCGAATTGAATTAAATATTAATGAAGAATATGCACCCAACCTTGAAAACTATTTAAAAAATTTTGAAGATTTAAAAAACGAACCGTTAAACCAAATTGTTGATGATAATCCATCATCCCTAATAGTAGAACCCGCAGAAAACACGCACGTACATATTGACGAAAATGATGGCGCGACCATACATTCCAGCTTAGAACACCCAATAGTAAATATACCCATTTCGGACAAACCGGTCAACGTAGGCGACAATCAAATAATAATCACAGAAGTAGAGCATTCACCATCTCGACCAAAAATCACTAATCTATTCAATAATAAAAAAATGAGAATCAATGTTCAATTTTCGAAAAACAATTTTGCTAATGAAATAATTGACTTCATAAAAGAATATATTGTACCCAAAGTAAATTACTACTTATATTTCAAGAGCCCAATATATGAAAGGTTTAGTAGTGTCCTCCAAAAATATTTCAAAAATTCTGAGATAAAAATGACAAAATGCAATAACTGTCTTACGGATATTGAAGACCATAACGATATGTTAGAAATCATCCAAAATTATCACGAGGGTAAAACCAACCACCGTGGAATTGACGAAACTGAATCAAAACTAAAAAGAATATACTATTGGCCTAGCATGAGAAAGTCTATTCAAGATTACATAAATAACTGTGAAGTTTGCCTAGTCTCAAAATATGATCGAAAACCCCTAAAATTAAAATTCAGTAATACTCCTACAGCCATGAGACCATTTGAAATAGTCCATATAGATTGTATCGCACTAGAAAATATAAAATTCCTTACCATCATCGATTCATTCTCAAAATATACTCAATTATATAAACTAAACTCGTACCAGGCAATTGAAATAGCAACAAATTTAATTAAATTCTTCTGCCATCATGGCATCCCGGACCTAATCGTTTCAGATAATCATCTTGAGTTTAAAAATACAGTAATTAGGGAACTCCTGGAGGTACACAAAATTAAATTGCACTTTATCAGCTCACAACACCCCGAATCCAACGGAATTGTCGAACGTGTACATTCGACAATAATCGAACATATAAGACTGTTAAATAATCAAACCTTATTCAAAAATGAACCCATTGAAATTAAAGTCCTTTATGCCATCCTCGCTTATAACAACTCTATACACTCCACCACTAAACTGAAACCCTCTGAAATTATTTCTGGACACATAGACAATAAATCAATGTTAGACGTTAATTTAGAAACTATCCTTATAAATAATTATGTTCAAGTACATAGAAATAAAGTAAAATTATTATATGAAAAGATTAATGAAACTATTAATTTAAATAAAAGTCAAGCTATTGAAAAACGTAATGTAACCCGTGAAGAGGTTCCCCAAATTCCCGAAGATATCTTCATTAAGAACAAACAAAAACAAGCAAAGACCAAAAATAAATATAAAAAAGAAAAGATTAAAATTGTAAATCCTAATTATAGAACGGCAGAAATGGAAACCACACATCACAATCAAGTAAGCAAAGTCCACTTGTCAAACGTTAAGAGACCTAGGATCAAAAAATCAAATTCTCTAAATATTTTAAATTTTGATAATTTCATTGACCAATTAAAAAATAAAGTAATCATTAAAAACGAAAACGTCATAGAAGTAAATGATAACCTATTTCAAGCCCCATTAGACTTTTCACTTGCGCATTGTGTAAGCCAAGATCTTAAAATGAATGCAGGCATAGCACAAGATTTCAAATTAAGATTTGGACGTGTTCGAGAACTCTACAAACAAAACCCACAATTATATTCGTTAGTTTACTTAAAAGAAGATGATAGACATATTCTTTACTTAATAACAAAACCAAATTATTTCGACAAACCAACTATAAAATGCCTTTTTCAATCTTTAATTAATTTAAAACGGTTCTGTTTAGATAAACAAATAACTAAGCTAGCAATTCCAAAATTAGGCTGCGGTCTTGATAAATTGAATTATGAAACCGTAAAAACAATGATAAAGTACATTTTTCAAAATTCCAAAATAAAAATAAATATTTATCTCGGTGAAACGAAATTAGATGATTCGGAACCAGGAACTTCAAAAATACTAATATAATTCTATTCTATCAATTGCAGGCTACTCTTCGTCACTTCTGTGACTTCCTTTCAAATCAGAAATATTACGGAAAATGTAGGGTTATTACCCATAAAATTAGGACCAGCTAAATTAGAAACACACATTTGTACATCATTATGATTTGAATAATATTTATGAAGAGGTAGATAGATTAAATTTTCAATATGAGTTTCTGAGAAGAACCATGAGTAACGTATCTGAATTTAAAAGAGAATTTCAAAATTACGAAAAAATATTGAATTACTCCCGGAATGACATAATCGCTAAAATTGAAACGATACAACTGAGTGTTAAACCAAAACGTATAAAAAGAGGTCTAGTCGACGGCTTAGGCACAATAATTAAAACCATTAGCGGAAACATGGATGCCCGTGATAGTAAAAGAATTGATGAAATCTTGAGACATTTGGCAAATAATCAAAATAACTTACAAAATCAACTCAAATTTGGATACAGCGTTAGTACCAAAATTATTCAAAATTTTAATACAACACTACAAAATATTGCTCACAACCAAAATTTATTACGATCCAGAATATTACAATTACATTCAATTTATAAAGAAAGTATTGACCACCAACACGTTCTGTTTGTGAAAGACCTATACAATCAACTCGCCTTACTTTTCGGCATAATTGGAAATGTATTACAAAGAATTTTGAATTCGTTAACCTTCTGTAAATTAAAGGTTCTAAACCCGGATATAATAAGGCCTCAAGATTTATTTGAAGAATTGCGTAAAATCTCTATTCATTACAACGAAATGTTACCTTTTGAACTAAAATCGGAAAATATATTAGACTTTGAATCAATAATAACAATTAATTGTAAAATCGAAGAAACGAAAATTCATTACTTCTTGTCCTTGCCTATCAATTACGAACAATCTTTTGACCTCTACACAATGTATCCCATTCCGTTAAAACATGAGTCTGAATATTTTACTATCATTCCGAATGTTAAAACGTTACTCAAGTCGAAAGTAGACTCTAAAGTTTTGCCTCTAAATGATATGTGTTTGGGCGTTAATCCACGATATCAATGCAGTGATAATCTGCTTATCAACTATAAAGCAGACTGCGAAACCGAACTACTAAAGAATGGATCGAGCAAAAATTGTAAATTCACAAAATTAGAAATTCAAAATAACCACCTGGAGAAAGTGCCCGATACCAATCAAATCCTTGCTGTATTTACTACAAGTGAAGGAATTAAGATCACCTGTCCTGACCGAGAAGAATCACGGAACCTGCAAGGGATTTTCCTGATCCAGCCCGACAAATGTGACCTGACCTTTCGGAACTACATAATACCGAAAATCGAGGAAACTTTCGGAAGCCCCGTCCTCATCAGAGCAGTGAAGCCACTCTTAGACAATTTTAATGTGAAAAACTTCTCTGTTCAGCTGAAAAGACTAAAATTGGACGAAATACCTGTGTTTGCCCAAAACTATATAGTGCCGGAACAAGTGATTCCCCTAAAACCCAGTGCATGGACGCTCTTTCTATACTTCCTAATTTTCGCGAGTGCAGTGACCTTAGTGTCCAAATATCTTAGACGAAAATACTTCATCCCCGGAAACGCTATCGATTCTTCCCCTACGAGTCGAATCTAAGGAGGGAGGAGTTACCTGTCGTCCACAAAAGACAATCCATTGTTTATAATAAATTAATTTCATTATTCAATTATGTATATTCTTATATTATGTTTAGTTGCTTATTTTATGCTTATCTAATTTCCGCCAGATGTTCTTACGCTTAGCTGTTAGTTTTATAATTATATAAATAGGAGTAGCATTAATTCAATTAATTAATAGTTAGATCATTATTCAAGCCGTTACCACGCCAGTCGGCATTATTGTCATTCGTTATTATCCAAATGTAATAATTAATTATAACAAGTCTAATCTAAATCGCTAAATGTACTATAGAATTCGGAAATAAACAGTTTTTAAAAACTCAAAGTTCGACCACGAAAATATAATTTATATATAGGGGTAAGACTTATTGGGTGTTCGGTCTACTGCAGGAATCAGAATATCACCTAATACTCTTTTATCTTTACTAGCCAATATTTCGGGAAACTATGTTCCCTTCTCCAGGGCGCTATAATGCATGTAATTAGTTACTAACATTCTATATCTTATACTATATTACAAAGATGACACTTACAGATATTGAGGATAGTGAAAATCCAAAATTGTTAAATAAAAGTTGCTCTGTGTGGACAATTGCAACATTCCAACGACATGGATATCGACTACACAATTAAAAGTAATAAAATATCACTTAATTAACAATGTAAAATATATGGTTAAAATGTTAAAATATTAGTCAAACTGTAAAATATACTAATTAAAAAATACAATAAAAACAACTAATTAAAAACCTATTCTATATATCTAAAATATTACCAACTATAATATCCTATTATATTTAAGGAACAAACAAGAAAAACTTTAATTGACGGAAACTAAGGAACGGTAATTGGACAGAGGGACAATAGTAAATATAAAAAATAAATAAAATATGTAACTGGAACTATGGGAAGGTAATTGGAGAAGGTAAGTGTAAATAGTATTCAGTCCTTTAATATCGGTCTTAGTATTCATAGAATTAGCTTCTTTGTTAATGTGATACATTTCTAGGAACAGTCTAGTTTTTAATGTTATTTCTGTCTCTAAGACTTCCACATTAGTGTAATCGATTTTGTGTTTTGTATTATGCACATGATTACCATCACTCCGATGTTGTGTGACCCTACCGCGTAGTGTCTGCGAGGTTTGACCTATGTACGTAGCCGGACAGTCAAGACAGGGAATTTTGTACACCACATCTAATGAACTGAGCAAGGGTATTTTATCTTTTAGTTTTGTGAATATACTATTTACTGTAAGTACTGTTTTTTTAGCAAATTGAATTTTATCATTTTCCAGAACTCCAATTAACCGGTGGGTCAGTCGCTCTATATATGGGATGGATATATAGGACTTTCCCATTGTAGGTGAGTTATTTATTTGTAAATTATTCGATTGATTGTTAATAGGTTCTGAAGTGTTGTAGATAATTTTTTTACCAAATTTTTTGGATATGAAGTGTTGACTAAAAGGTTTTCTAGTTTCTTTAAATTATTATTAAGTAGTGACGAATGGCTGATTTTCGTAATTCGGTCTGTTATCGTTTTAATGAAATTTATTTTCATATTAAATGGATGATATGATTTGTAATTGATATATCGTCCTGAACAGATAGATTTTTGATACCAATCACAAATCAGCAAGTTACTTTGGATCCGAACAATTTTGGTATCAAGGAAAGGAACGCTACGCTCACACTCTTCCTCCACTGTAAATTGTATGTGTCTATTGTAATCGTTAAAACTATCTAATGTAAATTGTATTTTATCTGCAGGAACTGCACATACTAAGTCATCCACATACTTTTTTTATAAAAGGGATATTAAAAGGTAATTTGAGGATGACCGTCTGAAGGACCACATCCATAAACATCTCAGCTAAAATAGGACTCAGTTTAGACCCATCGGGCAACCAAACGTTTGTTGATAGAAAGTATTGTCATACACAAAATAACTTAAGTTAAATATAAACCTAATAATAGTCAGAAACAAATTTAGAGGGATATCACACTGTTCACTAATATTTTCCCATCTTTTTTCTATACAGTTGATGACCAAATCTAGAGGGATGTTTGTGAATAGTGAGACCACATCCAAACTTATCACACCGTAGTTATCAGGCAATTTGTAATTATTAATCTCATTTGCAAATTCAAACACATTTGAAACGTTAAAATTGTTGTAGTTTCTGCAAGATCTACTGAGGATTGACGCAATGTAGCCTGATAGGTTTTTAATAGGAGATCCAATCGATGATGCTATTGGACGAAGAGGACAACCCTCTTTATGGATTTTGGGAAGCGCATATAATTTAGGCGCCACCCCTGTATATGTCTTTAGACGTTTAGCAGTGATGTCATCAATATATTTTTTAGTATTAAGTAATTTTATTAGGTCATTATGTTTTCCTTGTATGGTGGTGGTGGGATCCCTATTTATTCTCTTATAATAATTTGTATCAGCTAGTAGTTCTTGCATTTTTGTTTTATAATCACCTAATTCCATGGCAACTGTAACATTTCCTTTGTCTGATTTAACTATTATTATATGATCATTCTCTTTTAAAAACTCCCTACATTTGCTATAAGTACGTCTAATTGCGGTAACTTTATGTTCTGTTTGAAAATGATTTGTGAGAAAATTAGTTATTTTGGCTCTTATTAGATTTTTGTTAGGGAACGTGTTGTCACTTAGTATATTTTCTGTTAATGCCAACAAACGTGGAATTGATATGTCTGAGTTAGTCGTAGGTAAACTGAATTTAGGACCTTGTGATAACAGGTTTTTTACTTCGATTGGAAAAGCAACCGTCGTGTTATTTTTGAACCAACTGTCTATAACTGGTATGTCATCTTTAGGACTATTGTGCAATAAATTGTTGAATTTTTGTGTTTGTTTGGTTCTAATTTTGTAAAAAAGTCTGTTGTAATGGACTGCTTCTTTGTTCTTAAAATTGTTAACAATGTCGTTAGGCAACTGGTTCGACAATATGTTATTTAAGTTGCATAGTTGTCTGTCTAACGCGCGAATTGTTTGATCAGTAATGCTTATTTCTAAATTTAGAACATCTGTTTTTAGTCTATTTCCGAAACGTTCAATGCGATTACCGTTCCTCATGTTTCCTTCCAATAAATTGAAGATTTGTTTCGAGTTGTTGGAAATGTGTGCTGGGATTAATCCTTGTTGTCTGCACTTGAGTAAGAAAATCCTCCTGTTTCTGTAATTAGCTAATTTTCTGTGAATGTTAATCCATTGTTTTAGGTTAGTAACCGCCACATGGCCATGTAGCTGCGCGATGTCGTGGAAAAAACCCATTAGGAATATATAGTTTCTACTCTTGACCGGGAAATGGTATGGGGTAAGACTTATTGGGTGTTCGGTCTACTGCAGGAATCAAAATATTACCTAATACTCTTTTGACACAGTATAGGGTTTCTGAATGTTTTTAATATTGTACTACAACAATGTTTCACCACACAGTGGCTTCATCAGGTAGATGAAAATATGATTTAAAAATTACAATTATCACTTATATACTAGGTCGAGTGAACAAGGTTGGAAGGGGGGGGGAGGTTGATGTTTATTACAATAATAAAGAAAATTACATTGTATGCATATAACAGGTTACAAATGGATGAACATAAAATGTAAACACATATATAAACAGTCGTGTGTATTAGGTATTGGTAAACGTTTAGAACATATTCAGTAGTGGTGAGTTGTTGACATCAATCTGATCATTTAACAGAACACCTCTTTTATGAAACTTATTGATTTGCATTGACTCTAATAAATTTAGTTTTAATCCTTTATTTTGTTTATGTAAAATTTTGAAATTATGGTTAAATGAGTGGCCGTGTTCTGTTAGATGTTCTGCGTAGGTTGAGTGTGGTTTTCCTTGACAAAAACAAGCTCTGTGTTCCTTTATACGTTGTTCAAAACTTCTTCCTGTTTGCCCAACATAAACTTTAGGACAATCGCCACAAGTTAATAAATAGACACCTGACTCTTTGTTCTTATTTGTTTTGTCTTTTGAATTGTTAATGAATTTTGAAAGAGTATTCGTAGTTTTAAATGATGTTTTAATATTTAATCTATGTAAAGTATTTGTCACATTTTCTGATATATTTCCTAGATATTCTATTGTTGAGTATGGATTCTGGGAGGGATTGCGGGATTGGGGAAAGATCATTGAAATTATTTGTTTTTGTTGTTTTTTAAATAACAGGTTTCTGATGGAGGATTCTTGAAAGCCGTTGTTTATGGCGATAGTGAGGATACGGTTTAATTCCAAATTAAAATTAGTTTTTGAAAGGGGCGTGTTTATTAACCGGTGTATCATAGCATTGAATGCGGCAAATTTATGGGATTTGGGATGAAAGGATTGCATGTGTATGGTTGTATCAGTGTGGGTTGGTTTATGGTAAATACTGAATTCATGTTTATTATTTTCTCGTGAAATAGTCAAGTCTAGGAAGTTGATTGATTTATTTGATTCTACTTCTACGGTGAATTTAATGTGGTTATGAATACTGTTAATGTGTTGTAGGAAGGATTGTAGTTGTCTGTTAGTGCCTGTGAAGCAGACCAATATGTCGTCTACATATCGATGCCAGTATAAACAGTTTTTAAATAAATAATGTTTTTCGATTATGGATTCTAAATGGGCCATGAATATTTCAGCGAGAAGGGGGCTTAACGGATTCCCCATTGCTAATCCCTCCGTTTGTCGGTAAAACCGATCATTAAATTGAAAATAATTTTGTGCTAAGCACACCTCCAAGAATGAAAGAATTTCTGCCGTAATTATCGGATTTGTACCATTAGATGAGAGAATATCCTTTATTATGCCGATTACCTCCCTTGGCGGTATGCTTGGAAATAGATTGGTTACATCGAAAGAAACTAGGGTGCAATTAGGTGGAATTTTAATATTGGAAATTTTACTGATTAAATCTCTGGAGTTTTGTATTGCGTATTTGGAGTGAAATTTAGTAAATTCGAGAATGGTTTTGATTAATGTTTTGGATAATTTTCTGCACGGTGCAAAGAGGTATGATACTACGGGGCGAATGGAAACAGGTGACTTGTGAAGTTTAAGTTGTCCGTATAGTTTTGGAGGTCTGGGATTCATAGTGATTAAATTACGTTTTTGATTTTCATTAAACAGGGCATTACTATCAGATAATGTGATTTTTAACTGGTTTTGAAATTTATTTGTGGGGTCGTTTTTTAATTGTTTAAAGTTGTTCGAGTCAAGGAAATCACACACTTTGTTATTATATTCGTTAGCGGGAAGGGCTACCACTGTATTACCTTTATCTGCTTTCGTGAATACGATGTTGTTTTCGATGGATTTCTTCTGGATATTTTTCGCAAGTTGGATTTCTTGATTTGGTTTGCTGCTAAGATTTTTACACATAATCCTTGATTTTAGTAGACATTTATTTTCCAAGGTGTTGTTTTTCGTTTGAATAAG
>CAXAKX010001387.1:0-16193 GCA_963969525.1 Ontholestes murinus | reverse complement strand
GAACGACACAAATGTATGATGATAACAGATTAAAATTGAACAGAGAACCAAATAACAGCATCCATGCTATCCGTTGATGCCGGAACCATGGACGGTATATAGACTACCGTCCATGGTTCCGGTACTGATATTAATTTTTAATGCGCTAGTTACTCTCTGGAAAACATAAATTGGTTGGTTAATTCATACATAATCATATTTAAAAAAGAAATTTACCTCTCGTACTGCTGTAATAGGTAATAATGAAACACAAATTAACCTTTTCAGCTTCATGATAATTCAACAGGTTGATCACCGTTGTTAGCGATTGCGAACTTAATAGTTGTCCAGCATTTTTCAATAGATTATTGAAACTTTAGGTTTATTCCACACGAATAATACTTTAACAAATTTATTCAACAATTCACCTAATTTCACTTTCACTGCACACGAATAATTGACGGATATAATCAAATTTGTAGTTTATAAACTTAAACGGACGGTAAACAGCGCCGCACCGACCGAATGATTTAAAACCATTTTGCCTGAATAGAAGGCAGACAACCAGTTTAACGCTCCATCTTTGTCACACTATCATCACTTTCAGGTCGTCAAATTGTGAGTATGTCTATCCTTAGAAGACATACGTTTTAGAGTGCGTTCTTTTTCTAACGCATTTGCTTTATTTTATCAGATTGAATGCCTTCGTCGTTTCTCGATGCGTTAGTTTGTGACGTACGACAGAATATCCAACGGACAGACTATATATATTCCCTCTAGCAAATAATCATTCTATTTAAAATCTTCGCAGAGTGAACAAGTTATCAGTCGTTGTTATTGTACGTTTATTGTTGTGTTTATCTACATTCGTAAATGTAAGTATCAATATTATTAAATAGTTTGTATTTATTATAATATTCTTATACAGGGTGATTCATTAACCTTTTTTCAAACTTTAACAATGAAAAGTAGATTTAATTTCATAGATAAATGCTCATATATAAACAAACAACTTTTCTTTAATATATTTAAATATATTGCTTTCACTTCAATATAAAAAATATTTCAGATGTTCGTTTGTGGTAAATGTAATACATCCTTCACAAGGGCTGACAACCTAAGAGACATGGTGATTGCAGTAATAGCATATCAACTAAATGTCCAATATGCGATTATCATTTACCTAGAAGAGACGCTATTATTCGTCATCTAAAAAGTATACATGACTATACGACCGAGATGATATCAACTGTGCTACTCAAGGTATCTAGAAAACGTCAACCCCAAAGAGATGAGTCTCGCATTCCTGAGGATCAACTGTAGCCAAGTACTTGTAAAAAGGTATGTGGGGAGGATAAAGCAGATGCTAACTCATGGTCGTGTGATTTATGTCAGCTAACATTTGACACGGCAATGAAATTTGCCGGACATCTACATTCACAAAAACATAAGAAAAAGCTGGAGCGACCTATCAGTGATGATGTCATGGAAGTAGCAGGCTGCTTCAATAAAAAGATTGGCACGTATAGAAATAACGCTGAAGATGGCAATGTCGCAGATATTCCATCATTCATCAACAGCTGTAAAAGCAAAGTTGTGAAGCTAATATGAGATAAGCAGAAATTATTCACTAATTTAAAATTCACATGCGAGCTTTTCGCATATTTCATGATAGCTGGTGGAAATGATGATGATGATATTAGTGAATTAAAATCATTTAATTGTAAATATATTATTGTGAATACTAGCACCGGCATCAACACAGCATATGATGAAATATCTGAGATTATTAAAACAAAGAGCGAGGAATTCCAGGTAATAATAATGTTTTTTCATATTAATATTGACAGTTTCAGTTTAAAATATAAAAACTCTTGTTTGTTTCTCTTAAAGAAAAATATATTTATTCCGGCTTTTGTACAGAAATTAAAAACAGAATAAAAACGAATTGTTATTAAGTTAAATGAGAATGAAGTAAAAAGATATGCTTATATTATATTGCTATATTGCTTTACCAGGTAAAAATTTAAAAAAATATTTTAACAACTTCATTATTATACTATTTTTTATTATGTTTATTTAATGATATGGTTTTCTAATTATGTCTTATTTATTTTCAGCGCAAATTAAATCGAAAGGAGCCTGCATTAACATCGTGAATGACGATGACATGTGTTTAGCCTGGTGCATCACTGCCACTCTTCATCCAGCGAACAGGAGCCAAGAGCGCATCACGCAGTACCCACACTTCCCAACTATATTAAATTTAACATATATCAACTTTCCAAGCAAGTTGAGAGATTTAACTAAAATTGAGAATTTAAATAATCTAAGTTTAAATGTGTACGGTTTGGAATATTGTTCGGACACTAGCAAGTATAATGTCGTGAGCCCTATTCATTTTACCAACAATAAGCGCCCCATACACATTAATTTATTATTGATTGAAGAGGGAAATAAATCTCACTACGTGTTAATTAAAAATTTGTCCAGATTACTTTTTAGTCAAGTCAGTAGACATCAACATAGATCATATTTGTGCGATGGGTGCTTAACATTTTTCAATTTAGAAGATCAGTTAAATAAACGCACTCAATATGATTGTAATAAAGATTATACAATTATACCGACTCCTGAATTGAAACAGAATAAAATGGGGAACATGATGATATTTCAATATTTGAAAATTTTCAGAAACGAATGAATGTCCCATTTGTTATTTATGCCGATTTTGAATGTATTTTAGAACCCATTCAGATATGCAAACCAATGATTCCTATTTAATCAGACATTACACATATACATTCACAGTACAGTTTTGCGTACAAAATTAAATGCTCATATAACAGTTCATTAGACAAAGTGGAAATCTATACATGAAAAGACTGTTCAAAAATATTCGTAGACCGACTTACTGCTGATGCTCATCGACTTCATAACAACCACTTAAAACAAATTATACAAATGCATAAATTGACTGACATAGAGCAATTCTCATTCAAGTTCAGTTAAATGTCATATTTGTGAGAAAGAATTATTACGTGCTGAAAAAGTTGCAGATTATTGCCACTTAACAGGGAAGTTTGTTGGGGCCGCTCACTCCAAATGCAATTTAAATTATAAATTACCAAATTTCATTCCAATTTTTTTTTCATAACTTGAGTGGGTATGATTCACATCTATTTATTAAAGAGCTTGCGTGTGATAACAATTATATTGATATTATCCCACAAAATAAAGAAAAATATATTTCATTCACGAAATCTATTAAAGTTGATGAATATATTAATAAGAAAGGTGTGAAAATTGTCCACTATATAAAACTACGTTTCTTAGATAGTTTTAGATTTATGGCTAGTTCATTAGATAAATTAGCTGCAAATCTAAACCGCGATCAATTGGTTGAAATTTCCCGTTTTTTGTAAATCGGAAGATGAATTTAGTTATTAACTAGAAAGGGCGTTTTCCGCTATGAATATATGGATTCTATTGAACAACTCCAAGAAACAAAATTACCATCTCAAAAATCATTTTATAGCTCCCTCACAGATAGCGATATTAAATTAGAAGATTATGAGCATGCGCAAAGAGTATGGATTCAATTTAAATGTAATAATATGAAAGATTATTCAAACTTATACCTAATGACTGGCATACTCCTCTTGATGGATATATTTGAAACATTCCGCTCTGTATGTATTAAAACATATGGTTTAGACCCCGCACAATGCTCAAATGCACAAAAATTGAATTGGAATTGCTATCTGACATCGACATTCATCATTTTATTAGGAAGGGCATAAGAGGCGGTATTTGTCAATGCTCTCTCCGCTATGCTCAATCTAATAATAAGTATATGCAAGATTATGACGTCACAAAGCCCAGCTCATATCTAGCTTATTGGGATGCCAATAATTTATATGGGTGGGCAATGTCACAATATTTACCATACAAGGGATTTAGATGGCTATCAGAAAACGAAATTGAAATTTAAATGTCGGGAGTATACCTGATGAGTCATCAATAGGATATATGCTGGAAGTTGATTTAGAATATCCGCAACATTTACATGATAAATGATTTACCATTTTTAGCTGAAAATATTATCCTGTCCGGTTCTACATTCAAAAATTCTAAATTAATTCCATCATTGAACATTAAGTCGAAATACATTCTTCATTATAGAAATTTGAAACAAGTTTTGATACATGGTTTAAAATAAAATAAAATTCATCGGTTAATAGCTTTCCAACAATTCGATTTTCTTAAAAAATATATTGACTTAAATACGACCATGCGTCAAGCAGCTAAAAATGATTTTGAAAAAGATTTTTATAAGCTAATGAATAACTCAGTTTTCAGTAAAAAAATGGAGAATGTTGAAAAACGAGTTAATGTTAAATTGATAACTTATTAATAGCTAAATTAAATTTTAAATGTTTCAATATTTAGTGAAAATCTTACAGCTATTCAGTTAGAGCGTTTAAAAGTCGTATATAATAAACCAATTTATATAGGCTTTTCGGTTTTAGATTTGTCTAAACTATTAATGTACGACTTTTATTAAAGCTTTCTAAAACCCATGTACGGTGATAATGTGACTCTATGTTACTTGGATACAGACAGTCTGACATTATCAATTCAGACAGATGATATTTATCTCGACATGCACCAGCATCTCAACAAATTTGATACATCAAACTTTCAATATAATAATATTTACAGTATACCTTTACAAAATAAGGCTGTGTTAGGTCTAATGAAAAATGAGAATGCTGGTGAAATCATGACAGAGTTTGTTGATTTGCATGCCAAAATGTATGCAAACCGTATAAATAACAAGTGGGTTAAAAGATAAAGGTGTGAAAAAGTATGTGGTCTCCAATCATATTTCGGGTGATGATTATAAAAATTGTTTGTCTCAATTAATTTTCAAAAAACAAAATTTATTTAAAACAATCAAGCATTCTATTCACTCCATTACACAAAATAAATTAGCATTATCATCAGAAGATGATAAACATTACATTTGTGAAAATGGGGTGAATACTTTAGCTTGGGGGCATTATAATATTCCATAATAAATATTTAGATTATTTAGCTATCTCCCAGTTTTAGATAAGTCTCCCAAATTACTTTAACCATTTTTATTTTAACTAAAGTTGTACTCTAATAATTTATTTTTTTTACATTATTACATTCATTTTCAATAAGAACAAAAATCGTTAATAATGACATTTTATTACATTTGTCTCAATCACAACATATACATCTAAAATCATTATAAAATAAATAAAAACACCTCGAAATTTGAGTAACATTGTTTTATTGCTATAAACATTACAATTTAAAAAATTATATACCTAACATATTCATACAATAACTGCACATTTTTAACACTACAAATACTAAATCTGTGTCTATGAACTGGACAGCAATCCATACTTTTAATAAAATTCGGACAATTCCGACTTTTTTCTACATTAATTACAGTATCATAAAAATGTTTAAGGTAATCGCCTTTTTGATTACCCTTAACATATATCACATCAGCAGGGAATCTTTGCACAATTTCATATATTTCCTCAATATTTGAATCTCTGCTATCGTATGAGATTCCATTACGATTCCTCTCCAACCATAACACTTGCTTTTGTTATTTTATATTCAACAGATTGAATGGTATATTTGGTTTGAATACGAAGCGATGCATCTGACACCATTATATGTAAGAACCATTTCCTTGGACATAAAGTTCAGAGTACAGAATCCTTGAATATCCACACACATTATTCTTCTTAGTTGTGATGTAGACATGATGTTTTTCACTTGTCTTGACATTTTTTTAGAGTACTTTTCTCACTATACCCGATAAAGGTCTATACTCTACAATGTTATCGCACAGAACAAGGCAGTAAGCGCGCGTATTGTTTTTAAATGCCTCAGATGCTTCCAACTCTATTTTTAAATCAACTGTTGCTGGTGAAAGTGAAAGTACTTTGCTTTGACACATCAAAAACGTTAATCATGCGCTCCTTAAATTCATTGTAATCAAGAACTGGTTTATTCATGGAATAATTGTAATAACTTTGTTGAAACATACAATACATGTAATATGCAAGAGTATAATCACCATTTTCAGTATGAAGATTTAAAGCATCATAAAGATAAGATTTAGAGGTTAGATGAACTCTAATATTTTTGATCTTACAATGATCCAATTGTAAACAGTCCATATTTGGTTTGTTTTTCCTATCAGTTTGAAAACCTATGATAATGTATTGCAGTTTCTCAGGATTGCTTGATATTTTAACTGACCAAATATCTTTATCGGTTTGTCTTAGGGATGGAAGTTCATGCAACTCCCATCTACGAAAGGGTATAAAAATCGGTGCGTCAGATTTTATATTTCCAAGCATTTGTAATTTATTTTCATCATTTACCTGTATATGTGGAACTCTCCATTTAATTTTATCACAAGTAAAATAACAAGAACTCCCGTTTGTATCGGAAAATCATATGCACGAAAAATGTATTGCTTAGCAATATCCCGAATCGTATGCTGCGCACTCGGGTTTTTACTATTGTCAACAGGATGAGGGATTTTGCTTAAAAGAAACACATTTTGAGTGCATGCCATTTTCCGATTAAAAACGAGAGTTCGAGTTATTTTTGGATAGACAAATTCCAGAATAAACAATTGTTATATAAGATTTATTATGTCATGAATATTTAATATTTAATTAAAGGTACAATTAGTAAACGTACAATTAATGAAGGAACTTGTGGGTTGATTATTTTTGTTCCCTAATGATATTGAAGTTTGATTTGAATTCTGATTATCAGGTGTCCGTATTTTATTGATAATTTGGTTATGGTGTTCCTTTCCCAATTGTATATATGGTTTTGAAGAAGATGCATTACTATGCCCACTTATTTTTATAATTTCTTGTTCTTTAACACCTCTGTGAGCCAAGTGTGAAATTACTGTGCTTCTTGCAGAATGATTCGAAATTTTATATTTTATTGTATTTAAACCAACATTTGCGGCTATAGTTTTGGTCCACATGGATAATAGATTTTTACCTATGGGAATATTTTTGTACCAAATATTATTCTTTTGAAAAAATTATTGGGTGTTAAAAAAAACTATCGGTTGTTATATGTTTCTGCGACAATTTATTAATTTATGATACATTCTGATGGGGCAGTTTTCTAATTTATTAACGTTAGGAGTCAACCACCTTGTGTCTGTTAATTTATGGTCACCACCCTGGCATGTTTTTGAAAAAATAGGATTGTAAGAAATCCTGCCTGTTTTTGTATTATCTGCATTCAATTCTTCTTGAAAATAGTGTGTCTTGCAGGTAACTGCTTCGCCGTCTCGCCATGCTAGCTCTAATGAAGCAATGAAGTATTTTTTTTTTGCAAACCATCAGGTGTGTCTTTGTTACAAAAATTTATTAGTTTATCGTAATCAGAAATATTAAAAATTGCTGCACTGTGTTTACGTTTTTCTGGCAATATTTGCAAACATTTTCTTTTTGAATTTCGAGCTTCTCGTGCTATTTTAAAATCTAATGAATTAAAAGGATCTATCTTTCTTTCAAACTCACTAAAATACATTTCCTGAAGCATTTTGGCTGTAGAGTTCCAAATAGTTTGTATTGAATCTTCTTTGTATTCTTCCCCGTTAATTTTTCTCATATTTATAGCCCAATCCTTTAATATGTTTAACAATGCTTCTACCGGCGAATCTTTTTCCAATTTTGATTTTTTGAAAGACATTAGTTATCAAGAGTGGCAGAATACATTTCAGTAGACTTTTAAAAGAAGCACATCTGCCGTATTCGTTTACATGTCAAGCCTAATATACAAGAGATTATGATTTCCTTTATGCAATCGAACAATTTGCATTAAACTCAATAATTAAATAAATGCGGAGAAAAGTACTTAAGGCATTTTTCAAAGCCTAGAGAGCTCGCGTCATCCAGAATAAACATTCGCGAAGGTGCCTATTCCCATTGTAGACGAGATTAAATGTTTTTTGAATCACAGAATTCCATAAATTGTTTCCATATGGAGGCTCTCGTATTCCGTGTATTAGTTGGAATATTGTTTTAATAATTCCATCAATTTCATTTGATGTTGAAGTGCCGAAACGATTCATTATTTGAAATAAAATGAATTCACGTCGGAGATTCGATTGTACTGTTACTTTTGACAAATACAAGCCAACTTGATTGTAGGCGTTAATCACCCTACTGGGATTTTGTCACCCTACATGGATTTTATCACTTTTTTTTATCACTTCTTCGTTTTTGTTTTATCGAGATAAACACAGTTGCTGTAATTTGAAGTGCCACCATATTGCTTCTAACCTTGAATTTGACACATGAGGGAATTTGTCACAAGTAAAATAACAATCATATGCACGAAAAATGTGTTGCTTAGCAAAATCCCGAATTCTGTTGGCAATAGTAAAAACCCGAGTGCGCCGATTAAAAACGAGAGGTCGAGTTATTTTTGGTAAGACAAATTCCAAAATAAACGATTGTTGTATGAGATTTATTTAATGTTACTAGAAAAATACAATTGAATATTGAATTGTTAATGTTACTAATACAAAAATATAATATACCGAATTATTCCGAGTATTAGTTGGTATATGGTTTTGAATAATTGCATCAATTTCGTTTGATTTTAAACTGCCGGGACGATTCATTATTCGAAAGAAATTAATGCACTTCGGAGATTCGATTGTACTGTCACTTTTGACAAATACGAACCAACAACACCTACAATCACCCTACTGGGATTTTATCACCCTACAGGGATTTTATCACTTTTTTTATCACTACTTCCTTTTTGTTTTATCGAGATAAACACAGATGCTGTAATTTGAAGTGCCACCATATTGCTTCTAACCTTGAATTTGACACATGAGAATATTTGTCAGGTGAAAAATTAATATCATATTTACACTTAATTTCACACTCTAACGTATTATTATTTGGTTTGGGAGATATGACGTCACTGCCCTCTGTACCATATGGCTCTTTTAATACCAACTGACTTTGTAAATATGTCTCAATATCGGTGATTTCATATCATCCTGAAGGAATTATAATTTCTTCACCTCCATTGTATATAAATTTATTAACACCGCTTTCAATATTTGGTATGGTATTATATGATTGCAGTCCTATCAAACCCATACAATATGACGATTTTTCTTCAAGTTGAATTGGCGGATAATAGTTTGCAGAAAGGGTGCTGCTTTTACCTTTTAATGTAAATGTTTGAGACATGACTAATACATGTACGGTTTACATATACATATAGTCTGTTCGTTGGATCTTTCGTCGTACGTCACAAATTATCGCTTCGAGAAACGACGCAAAAACATTCAGTCTGATAAAGTAAACCAAATGCGTTAGAAAAAGAACGCACTGTAAAACTTTCGTCGTGTTTTGAAGCGATAGTTTGTGACGTACGACGAAAGATCCAACGAACAGACTTTACTCCTATTTATATAAAAAATGCAAACATAAGTGTTCGCAATTGTAAGTATTAAATTTCTGATATTGATAACGATTATAATTAATTATACAGTCCTCAAAATATTTTATAAGTTCCGGAGGTGGTGGAATATCACCAAAACTATCAAATATTTAACTATTAACCCTCGCTTTTTATAGGCTACCCAATGTATTCCGCGCCCCCATTTACTATCCTGTTGGGATGAGGTTTTTTCAGGAAGCTTAAGGGGGTAACGTTATATTGTCTATATCAACGTTCTTAACAGTAAATTGACGTCACTCACGCGGTTACATTAGTACCAACTACTAAATAATATATTCTCCAACACTCCCACTTAATGGAAAAAATACAAGTTTTATTTTAACATTACTTAATATATCCCCATATTTAGTCGGCAATAGTTTTGTTTTTCACTTGTGACTGCTTTTGTAAGGTTGTCAGCAATCATCTCCTGAGTTGAGACGTGTTCAATTTGAATGGTTCTATCTTCAACTCGATCTCGAACATAGTGGTGGCGGACATCTATGTGCTTCGTTTTTGATCGGTATCCGTCTGATTCGGCTAGTTTTATTGCACCATTGTTGTCACACACGATGATTCAGTTTTGTAAAATTCATCTCTCAATTGCCTCAACCAGATTGCTTCTTGATGCCCATGACACTGCTCCGCCCGAACATTTGAAAACATAGCCAGTACACGACCTCCTTTTGTCAATATCTGATGCCCAGTCTGCATCACAATATCCGGCTAGTTCATCCTGCGTAGTGTAATGTAGTTTGTATTCGGCTGTACCTTTTAGATAAAGACAAATGCGTTTAACAGCCTTCCAATGTGCCTCACCATGGTAGTTGTTGAATCGACTGACATCATTTACAGCAAATACAATGTCAGGTCGAGTTCCTTGAGCTATATACAGGGTGGACCATTTAATGTGTTTTCAGAAAATATCTCCGAAACAAGAAACTTTAAAAAAAAATGACCCAAACAAAAAATTATTGTATCGAAGGGGGCCATAATAACATAATATTGTTTTTTTCATAGATGGCGCTGTTGTCGCTAAATCGTGGTCAACTTAGTTTTTTTAAATGGAAACCCCTACTTTTTATTAAAAAATAAAATTCCTTGTTAAAAAAAGAGAAGAATTCACTCAGCTCACTTTTTCGTCATAGTGATAGCTGGAGCTGTAATCGCGAAAAGAAGTTGTTGCATTTGGACGCTTGCGTATCGAACTTCGCGCGCATGTGTGTGTGTGTGACGTCTGCCGTCTTGTGAACGATTCAAATAAGTGTCCTTATGTTGTCAAAACATGACGTTAAAATGGTGAAGTATACTATCGTGGAAAAGGTCGACATGATTTTCGTGTATGGTGAAGCTAGACGCAATGCACTTGATGCGTGTGGCTTGTACGCGGAGAGGTATCCTGATCGAGATCATCCGAGTCACATGACTTTTCTTCGGATCGTCAACTCATTTGTGGATACTGGCAGCCTAAAACGAACCAGACATCGAAGACGCACCGTAACCCAGGAGAACGCCGAAGTTGATATTTTAGCTGCAGTTGCAGTCAACCCCCACATAAGTTCTCGTCAACTGGCACGGAGTTCAGGCATCTCTAAAACGAGTGTTTTGCGAGTTCTTCATCAACATAAATTTCATCCTTACCACGTATCGTTGCATCAAGAACTTCATGGCGACGACTTCCAACATCGAGTGCAGTTCTGCAATTGGGCTCAGCAGCAAATACGCAACAACCGGAACTTCGTTTCCATGATCCTATTCTCGGATGAAGCAAGGTTCACGAATCGTGGCCAAATCAACCGGCATAACATGCATTATTGGACGGAGGAGAATCCACATTGGATCCGACAAGTGGACCATCAACGACCGTGGAGCGTTATAGTTCATCGACGGAAATCTGAATGCTGAAAAATACGGTGAAATTCTGACGGCTCATATTCCTGCTTTACTCGAAGACGTCCCTCTGCTGACCCGATTGAGACTGTGGTATCAGCACGATGGCTGCCCTGCACATTTTGCGCGTGTCGTCCGAGATATTTTGAACCGCCAATTTCCGAACAAGTGGATTGGTCGTGGAGGTCCGGTGCCTTGGCCGGCACGTTCGCCGGACTTGACAGCGCCGGACTTTTTCCTGTGGGGATTGCTGAAGGACAAATGCTATGCCGACATACCGACGACGCCTGATAACATGAAGGAGCGTATTCGCAATGCTTGTGCGAACATCAACAGAGACACCCTACGAGAAGTTCAGAGATCGTTTCAAACAAGGATCGCAAAATGTCTCGAGATGAACGGCCATCATTTTGAGCACCTGCTCTAGAGATGATTTCATATTCTTTTTCAAAAATAACAAATTAATGTAACGTACATTATTGGTGATTTTAGACGCGCATGTTCGCGGGTGCGCGCGCGCACACACACACACACACATATGCGCGCGAAGTTCGAATACGCAAGCGTCCAAATGCAACAACTTCTTTTCGCGATTACAGCTCCATCTATCACTCTGACGAAAAAGTGAGCTGAGTGAATTCTTCTCATTTTTTAACAAGGAATTTTATTTTTTAATAAAAAGTAGGGGTTTCCATTTAAAAAAACTAAGTTGACCTCGATTTAGCGACAACAGCGCCATCTATGAAAAAACCAATATTATGTTATTATGGCCCCCTTCGATACAATCAGTTTTTGTTTGGGTCATTTTTTTTTAAAGTTTCTTGTTTCGGAGATATTTTCTGAAAACACATTAAATGGTCCACCCTGTATAATAAGCATCCCACGACTTCTTGATATGGGATTTTTCCAACTAAGTTTTATGTTTGCCATTTTAGCTGATAGCTTTGAATTTGGGTCACTTGGTGTGCTTATTGCATTGCAGTCAGACATTCCAAACCTTGCTAACACTTCTTTTATAAAATTTGTTTGGTCCAAAGATATTCCGTTGTCTTTGTAAGAAATATTTAATCCGAGGATATTTTTTGCAACTCCTAAATCTTTCATTTTAAATTCACGATTTTTATGCTGTCTCTAATATTTTCATCAAAAATTAATAGGTCATCTACATATATTGCAATTATTACTTTTTTATCTTTACTGTAGAATATGCATGGATCCACTTTTGACTTTTTTAGACCGAATTCCTCTAACGTTTTTGATAGCTTGATATTCAATTCCCTTCTGCTTTGCTTCAGTCCATAGATAGCCTTGTTTAATTTGCATACTCGTTTTGATCCATCGTTGTACAATTCAGGTTGTTCCATATAAATTTCTTCTTTTAGTTCTCCCTGTAGAAATGCTATGGTAGCGTCCATTTGGTCAATGTTTAGTTTATATTTCACAGCTAATGCTATTAGAAACCTTATTGATGTATATCGAATTACCGGAGAATATGTCTCTGTATAGTCGATGCCTTGTATTTGTGAACATCCCTTTGCAACTAATATCGCTTTGTATTTTGATGATTCTTTGCCACCTTTCTTTTTGAAAATCCATTTACATTTTACAGTCTTCCTATTTGTCGGTAGGTCTGTAATATTCCAGGTATTGTTTTCTTCTAAAGATTTAAGTTCATTTTTAATGGCTTCTCTCCATTTATCTGATTCTTGACCCGCTAATGCTTCTTGAATGGTAGAAGGAATCTCTTCCCCTTGAATTGCTTTTATAGCATACACAAAATCCTCCATCTTCTTCGCAGGTTTTGGTGTACGTGCAGATCGCCTCGTTTCATTGAACATTGTTGATGTATCTGATGATTTCGGAATGTAGTTTTCATCACTTGAATCTTCATAATCCGATGTGCTCAGTTCTTCATGTCCACCTGTTGAATTCTCAACGTCTTTAGACATTTCATTTTCTTGATCATTTTCTCCCACTGAAGTGTCATTTTCTTGATCAAATGAATTAAATACCTTTGTATCTGGGTTCGATTCTAGAAAGATTACATCTCTGCTAATTCGATTTTTTTTTGATATGGGATCAATACACCTATATCCCTTACACTCGTCACTATAACCCATGAATAGCAACTTCATTGATTTTTTATCTAGCTTCAATCTCTTCTCCTTAGGAATATGAACCATGATTGGACAGCCGAAGGTTCTCATGTGTTTAACATTTACTTTTTGACCAGACCATTTTCCTTCTGGTGTGTCATCTACTAGGCTAGTAGATATGGATCTGTTTATAATATAAACTGCAGTATTGACTGCTTCTGCCCGATAACTTTTGTCTAACTTTGAGTCAAATAACATACACTTAGCTTTTTCCACTATTGTACGATTCGCTCGTTCTGCTTTCCCATTTTGCTGTGGAGTATACACATTTGATGTCTGGTGAATTATGCCCCTTTTTTTGCAGAATTCTTCAAGATCCTTGTTACAGTATTCCTTTCCATTGTGAAATCTTGATTTTCTTTCCAGTTTGTGTTTCCACCAGCTCTTTAAACTGCTTGAATGTTTCAAATACTTCACTCTTATGCTTTAAGAAGTAGACGAATATTTTATGGGAGTAATCGTCTATGAAGGTTAAAAAGTATTTTCCTCCTCCTATTGAATTATTTTCCATTGGTCCACATAAATCTGAGTGGATTAGATCAAGAACGTCAACTGTTTTTGTCTTTGAATTTTTGATTTTATTAAATCACCAGTTATTTTGGTGTTACTGCTTTCTATTCCCATGATCAGTGGTTTGAAATCATCTGTGAGCCCTGCTAAAAGTATTGCACCAATCCATTCTTTTGTGATTGCAAATCCAACACCTTTTAGTTTGTTTGCCGTTCCTATGACATTGTTTACATATTACCGTTGGTAATGGCCCGTTTAATCTCTAATCCCTCTAATAATGTCAGCTTACGACTTTTTCTGCAAATATGTATCGGTTTGATATCCCCCATGTGGTGTCCTGTGTCTATGCAATGGTCCGCTAATCCTGTGGTTGTTGATCCGTTAGTTACTGCTTTTCTGTGTTCCCGCAGCCTTATTTCAAAATTTCTTCCCGTTTGTCCTATGTATTTGCCGTCACAATTGACACAATTGATTCTGTACACCCCTGACTTTTTAGAAATATCTTTTGTTTCTATTTTGTTATTAATTATTTTGTGGCCTAAATTTGTTCTGTTGACTTCTATTGCGTTTACGTTATGTGATCTTAGCTGTTTTCTAATTTTGTTACTAGTATTGTTTACAAATGGTATTGTTGCAAATATGTTTTTATCTTTTTCCTCGCCTGGACTGTAAAGTAGATGTTTCTTTAGTATCCTCTTCTTCCTTTTAATAATTCTGAAGACTGTGTTCTTATTATACCCGTTGTTATTAGCAATTTGTATTATTGTATGTAGTTCTTTTATATAGTCATTCTCATTCATTGGTATTGATAAGAGGCGGTGAATATAGGAATTTAATGTTGCTCGTTTGATTTGTTCGGACTGGAATGAGTCGTTCGGTATAATAGTGTCTGTTGTGGTTGGTTTTCTATATATTGCATATTGGAGTTTATTGTTGTTGATAGTTATCGTGAGGTCTAGGAAGTTGATCTTGCCATTTTCCTCTTTCTCCATTGTAAACTGTATATGTTTGTTGATGTTATTCATTGATTTTAGGAATGTGTCTAGTTGTCGATGCGAGCCACCCCATATACAAAACACGTCATCCACATATCGACACCAGTGGATGATATTGTTCCTCAATGGATTGCTGCTGTTAAGCAATTTTTCTTCAAACGACTTCATAAAAATTTCTGCGAACAATGGCGATGTCGGGGAACCCATAGGAAGACCATCTTTTTGTATGTAAAATTTATCGTTGAAGCGGAAATAATTTTGTTCTAAGCATGTTGCAATGGTATTGTAGATCTCAGATTCTTGTGGACAATGTTGTTGTATTGTATTTCTAATGATATCTTTTAATTCCGGGACTGGTAATGAGGTAAATAAACTTTTGACGTCAAATGAGACCAGAATTACCTTTCTGTTCAACATGAGGTGTTTTGTTGTGTTGACGAATTCTACCGAGTTTTTTATGGAGTGTTCTGATCTGCATGGTATCAATTGTGGAAGTTTGTTATTTATATACGAGCAAACTTTATATGTTGGAGCTTGACAGTATGATACCACTGGTCGGATGGGTATATTCTCCTTATGAATTTTGGGCAGGCCGTACAGAATGGGAGCACTCGGATTCATTTCTTTTAATTTAAATTTCTCCTGTTCTGGTATATTTGACGCCTGTTTGATTACCCCTATAATTTGTTTTTTGAAGCTTGGGGTCGGATCTTTGTTGACTACTTGAAAGTTGTTCTCGGTTAGGAATAATTCTATTTTTCTATGTAGTCCGTTTTGTTGAGTATCGTAATTGTATTCCCCTTGTCTGCTTTGCATATTATTAGGTTGTCATCACTACACTTCTGTTTTATTTGCTTGATGGTATCTTCGTCCTTGTTTTTTGCTGTCTTAAATTTAGACACTTTCTTACGATCTTGAATTATGATATTGGAAAATGGTATTTTGTCGATTTTATTCGTTACACCAGCTTTAGTTATAGCGATTTCTGTGTCTACCGCAAGCTCTTCGAAGTGGTTCTTGAGAATAGTTGGTGTAGGGGAATATTTTAGTCCTTTTTCCATTAACCTGATTTCCTGTATATTGAATGTTGTGTCGGAAT